>JANJGN010001106.1:0-177500 GCA_026770705.1 Isurus oxyrinchus
TGATGTCTGAATGTTCACTTCATCATCTTGGGCTGAGAATGTCACCACACTTTGGACCTCAGGTCTCTGAGCCCCGCAGTGCTGATAGTCAGCGTCATCCACTCGTGGCTTCAGGCTGGTGTAGGTTGAATCCTGAGCTGGCTCCGTCTGGGGGGAGCTGAGATCAGCCCCGGCCTGTCCCCTCAGGCCGACAGCAGGCCCGGCCTCGGCCTGGTCCCGGACCGAGCCTGAGCTAGGCCCAGCCCCGGCCTGTCTCCTCCGGCTGGCACCAGGCCCGCCTTTGGCCTGCTGCCTGACGGAGTCTGAGCTAGGCCCAGCCTTGACCTCCGCTGTCGGTCCAGAGGGCCCCTTTGGCCCGGCCTGCGCCCACTGGCCTTGGTCCTGGCCTAGATGTTTGGGGTCAGGATGAATCCCGGGAATGACCAAATCGGAGTAAATTCCTTCTTCACCTGCAACGAAGAAAGTCCAATGTCAGGGCAAAAGGTACACAGGAAGAGAGGGGAGCAGTTGGCGAACATTCAGGCTGATCATCCACATCATCTACTCCATGACAATCCCGCAACATAGTCCCTCATCCAATGCCCAAAATCCAATAGGCCAACCGGGAAGCGACTGAATGAAGGAACTTCCAGAGCTCTCAGAGAGAGAGAGACCTAAAGACTCACAAACCCAAAGAGTCAAGACATTAAATTTTACAGCACGGGGTTAGATACAGAGTAAAGCTCCCTCTACACTGTCCCCATCAAACACTCCCAGGACAGGTACAGCACGGGGTTAGATACAGAGTAAAGCTCCCTCTACACTGTCCCCATCAAACACTCCCAGGGCAGGTACAGCACGGGGTTAGATACAGAGTAAAGCTCCCTCTACACTGTCCCCATCAAACACTCCCAGGACAGGTACAGCACGGGGTTAGATACAGAGTAAATCTCCCTCTACACCGTCCCCATCAAACACTCCCATGACAGGTACAGCACGGGGTCAGATACAGAGTAAATCTCCCTCTACACTGTCCCCATCAAACACTCCCAGGACAGGTACAGCACGGGGTTAGATACAGAGTAAATCTCCCTCTACACCGTCCCCATCAAACACTCCCATGACAGGTACAGCACGGGGTCAGATACAGAGTAAAGCTCCCTCTACACTGTCCCCATCAAACACTCCCAGGACAGGTACAGCACGGGGTTAGATACAGAGTAAATCTCCCTCTACACCGTCCCCATCAAACACTCCCATGACAGGTACAGCACGGGGTCAGATACAGAGTAAAGCTCCCTCTACACTGTCCCCATCAAACACTCCCAGGACAGGTACAGCACGAGGTTAGATACAGAGTAAAGCTCCCTCTACACTGTCCCCATCAAACACTCCCAGGACAGGTACAGCACGGGGTTAGATACAGAGTAAAGCTCCCTCTACACTGTCCCCATCAAACACTCCCAGGACAGGTACAGCACGGGGTTAGATACAGAGTAAAGCTCCCTCTACACTGTCCCCATCAAACACTCCCAGGACAGGTACAGCACGGGGTTAGATACAGAGTAAAGCTCCCTCTACACTGTCCCCATCAAACACTCCCAGGACAGGTACAGCACGGGGTTAGATACAGAGTAAAGCTCCCTCTACACTGTCCCCATCAAACACTCCCAGGACAGGTACAGCACGGGGTTAGATACAGAGTAAATCTCCCTCTACACCGTCCCCATCAAACACTCCCAGGACAGGTACAGCACGGGGTTAGATACAGAGTAAATCTCCCTCTACACCATCCCCATTAAACACTCCCAGGACAGGTACAGCACGGGGTTAGATACAGAGTAAAGCTCCCTCTACACTGTCCCCATCAAACACTCCCAGGACAGGTACAGCACGGGGTTAGATACAGAGTAAAACTCCCTCTACACCGTCCCCATCAAACACTCCCAGGACAGGTACAGCACGGGGTTAGATACAGAGTAAATCTCCCTCTACACTGTCCCCATCAAACACTCCCTGGACAGGTACAGCATGGGGTTAGATACAGAGTAAAGCTCTCTCTACACTGTCCCCATCAAACACTCCCAGGACAGGTACAGCACGGGGTTATATACAGAGTAAAGCTCCCTCTACACTGCCCCCATGAAACACTCCCAGGACAGGTACAGCACGGGGTTAGATACAGAGTAAAGCTCCCTCTACACCGTCCCCATCAAACACTCCCAGGACAGGTACAGCACGGGGTTAGATACAGAGTAAAGCTCCCTCTACACTTTCCCCATCAAACACTCCCAGGACAGGTACAGCACGGGGTTAGATACAGAGTAAATCTCCCTCTACACTGTCCCCATCAAACACTCCCAGGACAGGTACTGCACGGGGTTAGATACAGAGTAAATCTCCCTCAACACACTCCCCATCAAACACTCCCAGGACAGGTACAGCACGGGGTTAGATACAGAGTAAAGCTCCTTCTACACTGTCCCCATCAAACACTCCCAGGACAGGTACAGCACGGGGTTAGATACAGAGTAAATCTCCCTCTACACAGTCCCCATCAAACACTCCCAGGACAGGTACAGCACGGGGTTAGATACAGAGTAAATCTCCCTCTACACCGTCCCCATCAAACACTCCCAGGACAGGTATAACACGGGGTTAGATACAGAGTAAATCTCCCTCTGCACTGTCCCCATCAAACACTCCCAGGACAGGTACAGCACGGGGTTAGATACAGAGTAAATCTCCCTCTACACCGTCCCCATCAAACACTCCCAGGACAGGTACAGCACGGGGTTAGATAGAGAGTAAATCTCCCTCTACACTGTCCCCATCAAACACTCCCAGGACAGGTACAGCACGGGGTTAGATACAGAGTAAATCTCCCTCTACACCGTCCCCATCAAACACTCCCAGGACAGGTACAACACGGGGTTAGATACAGAGTAAATCTCCCTCTACACTGTCCCCATCAAACACTCCCAGGACAGGTACAGCACGGGGTTAGATACAGAGTAAAGCTCCCTCTACACTGTCCCCATCAAACACTCCCAGGACAGGTACAGCACGGGGTTAGATACAGAGTAAATCTCCCTCTACACTGTCCCCATCAAACACTCCCAGGACAGGTACAGCACGGGGTTAGATACAGAGTAAAGCTCCCTCTACACTGTCCCCATCAAACACTCCCAGGATAGGTACAGCACGGGGTTAGATACAGAGTAAAGCTCCCTCTACACCGTCCCCATCAAACACTCCCAGGACAGGTACAGCACGGGGTTAGATACAGAGTAAAGCTCACTCTACACTGTCCCCATCAAACACTCCCAGGACAGGTACAGCACGGGGTTAGATACAGAGTAAAGCTCACTCTACACTGTCCCCATCAAACACTCCCAGGACAGGTACAGCACGGGGTTAGATACAGAGTAAAGCTCCCTCTACACTGTCCCCATCAAACACTCTGCAGGACAGGTACAGCACGGGGTTAGATACAGAGTAAAGCTCCCTCTAGACTGTCGCCATCAAACACTCCCAGGACAGGTACAGCACGGGGTTAGATACAGAGTAAAGCTCCCTCTACACCGTCCCCATCAAACACTCCCAGGACAGGTACAGCACGGGGTTAGATAGAGAGTAAATCTCCCTCTACACTGTCCCCATCAAACACTCCCAGGACAGGTACAGCACGGGGTTAGATACAGAGTAAAGCTCCCTCTACACTGTCCCCATCAAACACTCCCAGGATAGGTACAGCACGGGGTTAGATACAGAGTAAATCTCCCTGCACACTGTCCCCATCAAACACTCCCTGGACAGGTACAGCACGGGGTTAGATACAGAGTAAAGCTCCCTCTACACTGCCCCCATGAAACACTCCCAGGACAGGTACAGCACGGGGTTAGATACAGAGTAAAGCTCCCTCTACACCGTCCCCATCAAACACACCCAGGACAGGTACAGCACGGGGTTAGATACAGAGTAAAGCTCCCTCTACACTTTCCCCATCAAACACTCCCAGGACAGGTACAGCACGGGGTTAGATACAGAGTAAATCTCCCTCTACACTGTCCCCATCAAACACTCCCAGGACAGGTACAGCACGGGGTTAGATACAGAGTAAATCTCCCTCAACACACTCCCCATCAAACACTCCCAGGACAGGTACAGCACGGGGTTAGATACAGAGTAAAGCTCCTTCTACACTGTCCCCATCAAACACTCCCAGGACAGGTACAGCATGGGGTTAGATACAGAGTAAAGCTCCCCCTACACTGTCTCCATCAAACACTCCCAGGACAGGTACAGCACGGGGTTAGATACAGAGTAAAGCTCCCTCTACACTGTCCCCATCAAACACTCCCAGGACAGGTACAGCACGGGGTTAGATACAGAGTAAAGCTCCCTCTACACTGTCCCCATCAAACACTCCCAGGACAGGTACAGCACGGGGTTAGATACAGAGTAAAGCTCCCTCTACACTGTCCCCATCAAACACTCCCAGGACAGGTACAGCACGGGGTTAGATACAGAGTAAATCTCCCTCTACACCGTCCCCATCAAACACTCCCAGGACAGATACAGCACGGGGTCAGATACAGAGTAAAGCTCCCTCTACACTGTCCCCATCAAACACTCCCAGGACAGGTACAGCACGGGGTTAGATACAGAGTAAAGCTCCCTCTACACTGTCCCCATCAAACACTCCCAGGACAGGTACAGCACGGGGTTAGATACAGAGTAAAGCTCCCTCTACACTGTCCCCATCAAACACTCCCAGGACAGGTACAGCACGGGGTTAGATACAGAGTAAAGCTCCCTCTACACTGTCCCCATCAAACACTCCCAGGACAGGTACAGCACGGGGTTAGATACAGAGTAAATCTCCCTCTACACCGTCCCCATCAAACACTCCCAGGACAGGTACAGCACGGGGTTAGATACAGAGTAAATCTCCCTCTACACCATCCCCATTAAACACTCCCAGGACAGGTACAGCACGGGGTTAGATACAGAGTAAAGCTCCCTCTACACTGTCCCCATCAAACACTCCCAGGACAGGTACAGCACGGGGTTAGATACAGAGTAAAGCTCCCTCTACACCGTCCCCATCAAACACTCCCAGGACAGGTACAGCACGGGGTTAGATACAGAGTAAATCTCCCTCTACACTGTCCCCATCAAACACTCCCTGGACAGGTACAGCATGGGGTTAGATACAGAGTAAAGCTCTCTCTACACTGTCCCCATCAAACACTCCCAGGACAGGTACAGCACGGGGTTATATACAGAGTAAAGCTCCCTCTACACTGCCCCCATGAAACACTCCCAGGACAGGTACAGCACGGGGTTAGATACAGAGTAAAGCTCCCTCTACACCATCCCCATCAAACACTCCCAGGACAGGTACAGCACGGGGTTAGATACAGAGTAAAGCTCCCTCTACACTTTCCCCATCAAACACTCCCAGGACAGGTACAGCACGGGGTTAGATACAGAGTAAATCTCCCTCTACACTGTCCCCATCAAACACTCCCAGGACAGGTACAGCACGGGGTTAGATACAGAGTAAATCTCCCTCAACACACTCCCCATCAAACACTCCCAGGACAGGTACAGCACGGGGTTAGATACAGAGTAAAGCTCCTTCTACACTGTCCCCATCAAACACTCCCAGGACAGGTACAGCACGGGGTTAGATACAGAGTAAATCTCCCTCTACACAGTCCCCATCAAACAATCCCAGGACAGGTACAGCACGGGGTTAGATACAGAATAAATCTCCCTCTACACCGTCCCCATCAAACTCTCCCAGGACAGGTACAGCACGGGGTTAGATACAGAGTAAATCTCCCTCTACACTGTCCCCATCAAACACTCCCAGGACAGGTACAGCACGGGGTTAGATACAGAGTAAATCTCCCTCTACACTGTCCCCATCAAACACTCCCAGGACAGGTACAGCACGGGGTTAGATACAGAGTAAAGCTCCCTCTACACTGTCCCCATCAAACACTCCCAGGACAGGTACAGCACGGGGTTAGATACAGAGTAAAGCTCCCTCTACACTGTCCCCATCAAACACTCCCAGGACAGGTACAGCACGGGGTTAGATACAGAGTAAAGCTCCCTCTACACTGTCCCCATCAAACACTCCCAGGACAGGTACAGCACGGGGTTAGATACAGAGTAAATCTCCCTCTACACCGTCCCCATCAAACACTCCCAGGACAGATACAGCACGGGGTCAGATACAGAGTAAAGCTCCCTCTACACTGTCCCCATCAAACACTCCCAGGACAGGTACAGCACGGGGTTAGATACAGAGTAAAGCTCCCTCTACACTGTCCCCATCAAACACTCCCAGGACAGGTACAGCACGGGGTTAGATACAGAGTAAAGCTCCCTCTACACTGTCCCCATCAAACACTCCCAGGACAGGTACAGCACGGGGTTAGATACAGAGTAAAGCTCCCTCTACACTGTCCCCATCAAACACTCCCAGGACAGGTACAGCACGGGGTTAGATACAGAGTAAATCTCCCTCTACACCGTCCCCATCAAACACTCCCAGGACAGGTACAGCACGGGGTTAGATACAGAGTAAATCTCCCTCTACACCATCCCCATTAAACACTCCCAGGACAGGTACAGCACGGGGTTAGATACAGAGTAAAGCTCCCTCTACACTGTCCCCATCAAACACTCCCAGGACAGGTACAGCACGGGGTTAGATACAGAGTAAAGCTCCCTCTACACCGTCCCCATCAAACACTCCCAGGACAGGTACAGCACGGGGTTAGATACAGAGTAAATCTCCCTCTACACTGTCCCCATCAAACACTCCCTGGACAGGTACAGCATGGGGTTAGATACAGAGTAAAGCTCTCTCTACACTGTCCCCATCAAACACTCCCAGGACAGGTACAGCACGGGGTTATATACAGAGTAAAGCTCCCTCTACACTGCCCCCATGAAACACTCCCAGGACAGGTACAGCACGGGGTTAGATACAGAGTAAAGCTCCCTCTACACCATCCCCATCAAACACTCCCAGGACAGGTACAGCACGGGGTTAGATACAGAGTAAAGCTCCCTCTACACTTTCCCCATCAAACACTCCCAGGACAGGTACAGCACGGGGTTAGATACAGAGTAAATCTCCCTCTACACTGTCCCCATCAAACACTCCCAGGACAGGTACAGCACGGGGTTAGATACAGAGTAAATCTCCCTCAACACACTCCCCATCAAACACTCCCAGGACAGGTACAGCACGGGGTTAGATACAGAGTAAAGCTCCTTCTACACTGTCCCCATCAAACACTCCCAGGACAGGTACAGCACGGGGTTAGATACAGAGTAAATCTCCCTCTACACAGTCCCCATCAAACAATCCCAGGACAGGTACAGCACGGGGTTAGATACAGAATAAATCTCCCTCTACACCGTCCCCATCAAACTCTCCCAGGACAGGTACAGCACGGGGTTAGATACAGAGTAAATCTCCCTCTACACTGTCCCCATCAAACACTCCCAGGACAGGTACAGCACGGGGTTAGATACAGAGTAAATCTCCCTCTACACTGTCCCCATCAAACACTCCCAGGACAGGTACAGCACGGGGTTAGATACAGAGTAAAACTCCCTCTACACCGTCCCCATCAAACACTCCCAGGACAGGTACAGCACGGGGTTAGATACAGAGTAAATCTCCCTCTACACTGTCGCCATCAAACACTCCCAGGACAGGTACAGCACGGGGTTAGATACAGAGTAAAGCTCCCTCTACACCGTCCCCATCAAACACTCCCAGGACAGGTACAGCACGGGGTTAGATAGAGAGTAAATCTCCCTGCACACTGTCCCCATCAAACACTCCCAGGACAGGTACAGCATGGGGTTAGATACAGAGTAAAGCTCCCCCTACACTGTCTCCATCAAACACTCCCAGGACAGGTACAGCACGGGGTTAGATACAGAGTAAAGCTCCCTCTACACTGTCCCCATCAAACACTCCCAGGACAGGTACAGCACGGGGTTAGATACAGAGTAAAG
Source organism: Isurus oxyrinchus (assembly GCA_026770705.1). NCBI lineage: Eukaryota > Metazoa > Chordata > Chondrichthyes > Lamniformes > Lamnidae > Isurus > Isurus oxyrinchus. The sequence goes on from JANJGN010001106.1 coordinate 8,038, forward strand.
CTCCCTCTACACTGTCCCCATCAAACACTCCCAGGACAGGTACAGCACGGGGTTAGATACAGAGTAAAGCTCCCTCTACACTGTCCCCATCAAACACTCCCAGGACAGGTACAGCACGGGGTTAGATACAGAGTAAATCTCCCTCTACACCGTCCCCATCCAACACTCCCAGGACAGGTACAGCACGGGGTCAGATACAGAGTAAAGCTCCCTCTACACTGTCCCCATCAAACACTCCCAGGACAGGTACAGCACGGGGTTAGATACAGAGTAAAGCTCCCTCTACACTGTCCCCATCAAACACTCCCAGGACAGGTACAGCACGGGGTTAGATACAGAGTAAAGCTCCCTCTACACTGTCCCCATCAAACACTCCCAGGACAGGTACAGCACGGGGTTAGATACAGAGTAAAGCTCCCTCTACACTGTCCCCATCAAACACTCCCAGGACAGGTACAGCACGGGGTTAGATACAGAGTAAATCTCCCTCTACACCGTCCCCATCAAACACTCCCAGGACAGGTACAGCACGGGGTTAGATACAGAGTAAATCTCCCTCTACACCATCCCCATTAAACACTCCCAGGACAGGTACAGCACGGGGTTAGATACAGAGTAAAGCTCCCTCTACACTGTCCCCATCAAACACTCCCAGGACAGGTACAGCACGGGGTTAGATACAGAGTAAAGCTCCCTCTACACCGTCCCCATCAAACACTCCCAGGACAGGTACAGCACGGGGTTAGATACAGAGTAAATCTCCCTCTACACTGTCCCCATCAAACACTCCCTGGACAGGTACAGCATGGGGTTAGATACAGAGTAAAGCTCTCTCTACACTGTCCCCATCAAACACTCCCAGGACAGGTACAGCACGGGGTTATATACAGAGTAAAGCTCCCTCTACACTGCCCCCATGAAACACTCCCAGGACAGGTACAGCACGGGGTTAGATACAGAGTAATGCTCCCTCTACACCATCCCCATCAAACACTCCCAGGACAGGTACAGCACGGGGTTAGATACAGAGTAAAGCTCCCTCTACACTTTCCCCATCAAACACTCCCAGGACAGGTACAGCACGGGGTTAGATACAGAGTAAATCTCCCTCTACACTGTCCCCATCAAACACTCCCAGGACAGGTACAGCACGGGGTTAGATACAGAGTAAATCTCCCTCAACACACTCCCCATCAAACACTCCCAGGACAGGTACAGCACGGGGTTAGATACAGAGTAAAGCTCCTTCTACACTGTCCCCATCAAACACTCCCAGGACAGGTACAGCACGGGGTTAGATACAGAGTAAATCTCCCTCTACACAGTCCCCATCAAACAATCCCAGGACAGGTACAGCACGGGGTTAGATACAGAGTAAATCTCCCTCTACACCGTCCCCATCAAACACTCCCAGGACAGGTACAACACGGGGTTAGATACAGAGTAAATCTCCCTCTGCACTGTCCCCATCAAACACTCCCAGGACAGGTACAGCACGGGGTTAGATACAGAGTAAATCTCCCTCTACACCGTCCCCATCAAACACTCCCAGGACAGGTACAGCACGGGGCTAGATAGAGAGTAAATCTCCCTCTACACTGTCCCCATCAAACACTCCCAGGACAGGAACAGCACGGGGTTAGATACAGAGTAAATCTCCCTCTACACCGTCCCCATCAAACACTCCCAGGACAGGTACAACACGGGGTTAGATACAGAGTAAATCTCCCTCTACACTGTCCCCATCAAACACTCCCAGGACAGGTACAGCACGGGGTTAGATACAGAGTAAAGCTCCCTCTACACTGTCCCCATCAAACACTCCCAGGACAGGTACAGCACGGGGTTAGATACAGAGTAAATCTCCCTCTACACTGTCCCCATCAAACACTCCCAGGACAGGTACAGCACGGGGTTAGATACAGAGTAAAGCTCCCTCTACACTGTCCCCATCAAACACTCCCAGGATAGGTACAGCACGGGGTTAGATACAGAGTAAAGCTCCCTCTACACCGTCCCCATCAAACACTCCCAGGACAGGTACAGCACGGGGTTAGATACAGAGTAAAGCTCACTCTACACTGTCCCCATCAAACACTCCCAGGACAGGTACAGCACGGGGTTAGATACAGAGTAAAGCTCACTCTACACTGTCCCCATCAAACACTCCCAGGACAGGTACAGCACGGGGTTAGATACAGAGTAAAGCTCCCTCTACACTGTCCCCATCAAACACTCTGCAGGACAGGTACAGCACGGGGTTAGATACAGAGTAAAGCTCCCTCTAGACTGTCGCCATCAAACACTCCCAGGACAGGTACAGCACGGGGTTAGATACAGAGTAAAGCTCCCTCTACACCGTCCCCATCAAACACTCCCAGGACAGGTACAGCACGGGGTTAGATAGAGAGTAAATCTCCCTCTACACTGTCCCCATCAAACACTCCCAGGACAGGTACAGCACGGGGTTAGATACAGAGTAAAGCTCCCTCTACACTGTCCCCATCAAACACTCCCAGGATAGGTACAGCACGGGGTTAGATACAGAGTAAAGCTCCCTCTACACCGTCCCCATCAAACACTCCCAGGACAGGTACAGCACGGGGTTAGATACAGAGTAAAGCTCCCTCTACACTGTCCCCATCAAACACTCCCAGGACAGGTACAGCACGGGGTTAGATACAGAGTAAAGCTCCCTCTACACCGTCCCCATCAAACACTCCCAGGACAGGTACAGCACGGGGTTAGATACAGAGTAAATCTCCCTCCACACTGTCCCCATCAAACACTCCCTGGACAGGTACAGCACGGGGTTAGATACAGAGTAAAGCTCCCTCTACACTGCCCCCATGAAACACTCCCAGGACAGGTACAGCACGGGGTTAGATCCAGAGTAAAGCTCCCTCTACACCGTCCCCATCAAACACTCCCAGGACAGGTACAGCACGGGGTTAGATACAGAGTAAAGCTCCCTCTACACTTTCCCCATCAAACACTCCCAGGACAGGTACAGCACGGGGTTAGATACAGAGTAAATCTCCCTCTACACTGTCCCCATCAAACACTCCCAGGACAGGTACAGCACGGGGTTAGATACAGAGTAAATCTCCCTCAAACACTCTCCATCAAACACTCCCAGGACAGGTACAGCACGGGGTTAGATACAGAGTAAAGCTCCTTCTACACTGTCCCCATCAAACACTCCCAGGACAGGTACAGCACGGGGTTAGATACAGAGTAAATCTCCCTCTACACCGTCCCCATCAAACACTCCCAGGACAGGTACAGCACGGGGTTAGATACAGAGTAAATCTCCCTCTACACCGTCCCCATCAAACACTCCCAGGACAGGTACAACACGGGGTTAGATACAGAGTAAATCTCCCTCTGCACTGTCCCCATCAAACACTCCCAGGACAGGTACAGCACGGGGTTAGATACAGAGTAAATCTCCCTCTACACCGTCCCCATCAAACACTCCCAGGACAGGTACAGCACGGGGTTAGATAGAGAGTAAATCTCCCTCTACACTGTCCCCATCAAACACTCCCAGGACAGGTACAGCACGGGGTTAGATACAGAGTAAATCTCCCTCTACACCGTCCCCATCAAACACTCCCAGGACAGGTACAACACGGGGTTTGATACAGAGTAAATCTCCCTCTACACTGTCCCCATCAAACACTCCCAGGACAGGTACAGCACGGGGTTAGATACAGAGTAAAGCTCCCTCTACACTGTCCCCATCAAACACTCCCAGGACAGGTACAGCACGGGGTTAGATACAGAGTAAATCTCCCTCTACACTGTCCCCATCAAACACTCCCAGGACAGGTACAGCACGGGGTTAGATACAGAGTAAAGCTCCCTCTACACTGTCCCCATCAAACACTCCCAGGATAGGTACAGCACGGGGTTAGATACAGAGTAAAGCTCCCTCTACACCGTCCCCATCAAACACTCCCAGGACAGGTACAGCACGGGGTTAGATACAGAGTAAAGCTCACTCTACACTGTCCCCATCAAACACTCCCAGGACAGGTACAGCACGGGGTTAGATACAGAGTAAAGCTCACTCTACACTGTCCCCATCAAACACTCCCAGGACAGGTACAGCACGGGGTTAGATACAGAGTAAAGCTCCCTCTACACTGTCCCCATCAAACACTGTGCAGGACAGGTACAGCACGGGGTTAGATACAGAGTAAAGCTCCCTCTAGACTGTCGCCATCAAACACTCCCAGGACAGGTACAGCACGGGGTTAGTTACAGAGTAAAGCTCCCTCTACACCGTCCCCATCAAACACTCCCAGGACAGGTACAGCACGGGGTTAGATACAGAGTAAATCTCCCTCTACACTGTCCCCATCAAACACTCCCAGGACAGGTACAGCACGGGGTTAGATACAGAGTAAAGCTCCCTCTACACTGTCCCCATCAAACACTCCCAGGATAGGTACAGCACGGGGTTAGATACAGAGTAAAGCTCCCTCTACACCGTCCCCATCAAACACTCCCAGGACAGGTACAGCACGGGGTTAGATACAGAGTAAAGCTCACTCTACACTGTCCCCATCAAACACTCCCAGGACAGGTACAGCACGGGGTTAGATACAGAGTAAAGCTCACTCTACACTGTCCCCATCAAACACTCCCAGGACAGGTACAGCACGGGGTTAGATACAGAGTAAAGCTCCCTCTACACTGTCCCCATCAAACACTCTGCAGGACAGGTACAGCACGGGGTTAGATACAGAGTAAAGCTCCCTCTAGACTGTCGCCATCAAACACTCCCAGGACAGGTACAGCACGGGGTTAGATACAGAGTAAAGCTCCCTCTACACTGTCCCCATCAAACACTCCCAGGACAGGTACAGCACGGGGTTAGATACAGAGTAAAGCTCCATCTACACTGTCCCCATCAAACAATCACAGGACAGGTACAGCACGGGTTTAGATACAGAGTAAAGCTCCCTCTACACCGTCCCCATCAAACACTCACAGGACAGGTACAGCACGGGGTTAGATACAGAGTAAATCTCCCTCTACACTGTCCCCATCAAACACTCCCAGGACAGGTACAGCACGGGGTTAGATACAGAGTAAAGCTCCCTCTACACCGTCCCCATCAAACACTCACAGGACAGGTACAGCACGGGGTTAGATACAGAGTAAATCTCCCTCTACACTGTCCCCATCAAACACTCCCAGGACAGGTACAGCACGGGGTTAGATACAGAGTAAATCTCCCTCTACACCGTCCCCATCAAACACTCCCAGGACAGGTACAGCACGGGGTTAGATACAGAGTAAAGCTCCCTCTACACTGTCCCCATCAAACACTCCCAGGACAGGTACAGCACGGGGTTAGATACAGAGTAACGCTCCCTCTACACTGTCCCCATCAAACACTCCCTGGACAGGTACAGCACGGGGTTAGATACAGAGTAAAGCTCCCTCTACACTGTTCCCATCAAACACTCCCAGGACAGGTACAGCACGGGGTTAGATACAGAGTAAAGCTCCCCCTACACTGTCCCCATCAAACACTCCCAGGACAGGTACAGCACGGGGTTAGATACAGAGTAAAGCTCCCTCTACACTGTCCCCATCAAACACTCCCAGGACAGGTACAGCACGGGGTTAGATACAGAGTAAATCTCCCTCTACACTGTCCCCATCAAACACTCCCAGGACAGGTACAGCACGGGGTTAGATACAGAGTAAATCTCCCTCTACACTGTCCCCATCAAACACTCCCAGGACAGGTACAGCACGGGGTTAGATACAGAGTAAAGCTCTCTCTACACTGTCCCCATCAAACATTCCAGGACAGGTAGAGCACGGGGTTAGATACAGAGTAAATCTCCCTCTACACTGTCCCCATCAAACACTCCCAGGACAGGTACAGCATGGGGTTAGATACAGAGTAAATCTCCCTTACACTATCCCCATCAAACACTCCCAGGACAGGTACAGCACGGGCTTAGATACAGAGTAAACCTCCCTCTACACCGTCCCCATCAAACACTCCCAGGACAGGTACAGCACGGGGTTAGATACAGAGTAAAGCTCCCTCTACACCGTCCCCATCAAACACTCCCAGGACAGGTACAGCATGGGGTTAGATACAGATTAAAGCTCCCTCTACACTGTCCCCATCAAACACTCCCAGGACAGGAACAGCACGGGGTAAGATACAGAGTAAAGCTCCCTCTACACCGTCCCCATCAAACACTCCCAGGACAGGTACAGCACGGGGTTAGATACAGAGTAAAGCTCCCTCTACACTGCCCCCATGAAACACTCCCAGGACAGGTACAGCACGGGGTTAGATACAGAGTAAAGCTCCCTCTACACCGTCCCCATCAAACACTCCCAGGACAGGTACAGCACGGGGTTAGATACAGAGTAAAGCTCCCTCTACACTTTCCCCATCAAACACTCCCAGGACAGGTACAGCACGGGGTTAGATACAGAGTAAATCTCCCTCTACACTGTCCCCATCAAACACTCCCAGGACAGGTACAGCACGGGGTTAGATACAGAGTAAATCTCCCTCAAACACTCTCCATCAAACACTCCCAGGACAGGTACAGCACGGGGTTAGATACAGAGTAAAGCTCCTTCTACACTGTCCCCATCAAACACTCCCAGGACAGGTACAGCACGGGGTTAGATACAGAGTAAATCTCCCTCTACACCGTCCCCATCAAACACTCCCAGGACAGGTACAGCACGGGGTTAGATACAGAGTAAATCTCCCTCTACACCGTCCCCATCAAACACTCCCAGGACAGGTACAACACGGGGTTAGATACAGAGTAAATCTCCCTCTGCACTGTCCCCATCAAACACTCCCAGGACAGGTACAGCACGGGGTTAGATACAGAGTAAATCTCCCTCTACACCGTCCCCATCAAACACTCCCAGGACAGGTACAGCACGGGGTTAGATAGAGAGTAAATCTCCCTCTACACTGTCCCCATCAAACACTCCCAGGACAGGTACAGCACGGGGTTAGATACAGAGTAAATCTCCCTCTACACCGTCCCCATCAAACACTCCCAGGACAGGTACAACACGGGGTTTGATACAGAGTAAATCTCCCTCTACACTGTCCCCATCAAACACTCCCAGGACAGGTACAGCACGGGGTTAGATACAGAGTAAAGCTCCCTCTACACTGTCCCCATCAAACACTCCCAGGACAGGTACAGCACGGGGTTAGATACAGAGTAAATCTCCCTCTACACTGTCCCCATCAAACACTCCCAGGACAGGTACAGCACGGGGTTAGATACAGAGTAAAGCTCCCTCTACACTGTCCCCATCAAACACTCCCAGGATAGGTACAGCACGGGGTTAGATACAGAGTAAAGCTCCCTCTACACCGTCCCCATCAAACACTCCCAGGACAGGTACAGCACGGGGTTAGATACAGAGTAAAGCTCACTCTACACTGTCCCCATCAAACACTCCCAGGACAGGTACAGCACGGGGTTAGATACAGAGTAAAGCTCACTCTACACTGTCCCCATCAAACACTCCCAGGACAGGTACAGCACGGGGTTAGATACAGAGTAAAGCTCCCTCTACACTGTCCCCATCAAACACTGTGCAGGACAGGTACAGCACGGGGTTAGATACAGAGTAAAGCTCCCTCTAGACTGTCGCCATCAAACACTCCCAGGACAGGTACAGCACGGGGTTAGTTACAGAGTAAAGCTCCCTCTACACCGTCCCCATCAAACACTCCCAGGACAGGTACAGCACGGGGTTAGATACAGAGTAAATCTCCCTCTACACTGTCCCCATCAAACACTCCCAGGACAGGTACAGCACGGGGTTAGATACAGAGTAAAGCTCCCTCTACACTGTCCCCATCAAACACTCCCAGGATAGGTACAGCACGGGGTTAGATACAGAGTAAAGCTCCCTCTACACCGTCCCCATCAAACACTCCCAGGACAGGTACAGCACGGGGTTAGATACAGAGTAAAGCTCACTCTACACTGTCCCCATCAAACACTCCCAGGACAGGTACAGCACGGGGTTAGATACAGAGTAAAGCTCACTCTACACTGTCCCCATCAAACACTCCCAGGACAGGTACAGCACGGGGTTAGATACAGAGTAAAGCTCCCTCTACACTGTCCCCATCAAACACTCTGCAGGACAGGTACAGCACGGGGTTAGATACAGAGTAAAGCTCCCTCTAGACTGTCGCCATCAAACACTCCCAGGACAGGTACAGCACGGGGTTAGATACAGAGTAAAGCTCCCTCTACACTGTCCCCATCAAACACTCCCAGGACAGGTACAGCACGGGGTTAGATACAGAGTAAAGCTCCATCTACACTGTCCCCATCAAACACTCACAGGACAGGTACAGCACGGGGTTAGATACAGAGTAAAGCTCCCTCTACACCGTCCCCATCAAACACTCACAGGACAGGTACAGCACGGGGTTAGATACAGAGTAAATCTCCCTCTACACTGTCCCCATCAAACACTCCCAGGACAGGTACAGCACGGGGTTAGATACAGAGTAAAGCTCCCTCTACACCGTCCCCATCAAACACTCACAGGACAGGTACAGCACGGGGTTAGATACAGAGTAAATCTCCCTCTACACTGTCCCCATCAAACACTCCCAGGACAGGTACAGCACGGGGTTAGATACAGAGTAAATCTCCCTCTACACCGTCCCCATCAAACACTCCCAGGACAGGTACAGCACGGGGTTAGATACAGAGTAAATCTCCCTCTACACTGTCCCCATCAAACACTCCCAGGACAGGTACAGCACGGGGTTAGATACAGAGTAACGCTCCCTCTACACTGTCCCCATCAAACACTCCCAGGACAGGTACAGCACGGGGTTAGATACAGAGTAAAGCTCCCTCTACACTGTTCCCATCAAACACTCCCAGGACAGGTACAGCACGGGGTTAGATACAGAGTAAAGCTCCCCCTACACTGTCCCCATCAAACACTCCCAGGACAGGTACAGCACGGGGTTAGATACAGAGTAAAGCTCCCTCTACACTGTCCCCATCAAACACTCCCAGGACAGGTACAGCACGGGGTTAGATACAGAGTAAATCTCCCTCTACACTGTCCCCATCAAACACTCCCAGGACAGGTACAGCACGGGGTTAGATACAGAGTAAATCTCCCTCTACACTGTCCCCATCAAACACTCCCAGGACAGGTACAGCACGGGGTTAGATACAGAGTAAAGCTCTCTCTACACTGTCCCCATCAAACATTCCAGGACAGGTAGAGCACGGGGTTAGATACAGAGTAAATCCCTCTCTACACTGTCCCCATCAAACACTCCCAGGACAGGTACAGCATGGGGTTAGATACAGAGTAAATCTCCCTTACACTATCCCCATCAAACACTCCCAGGACAGGTACAGCACGGGCTTAGATACAGAGTAAACCTCCCTCTACACCGTCCCCATCAAACACTCCCAGGACAGGTACAGCACGGGGTTAGATACAGAGTAAAGCTCCCTCTACACCGTCCCCATCAAACACTCCCAGGACAGGTACAGCATGGGGTTAGATACAGAGTAAAGCTCCCTCTACACTGTCCCCATCAAACACTCCCAGGACAGGAACAGCACGGGGTAAGATACAGAGTAAAGCTCCCTCTACTCCGTCCCCATCAAACACTCCCAGGACAGGTACAGCACGGGGTTAGATACAGAGTAAAGCTCACTCTACACTGTCCCATCAATCCTTTCCTTGGCAAATCCCTATGTTAACCAAGCCCTTCCCAAAGCCTTGGTGTCCCACCCTCGGTCAGTCTTTGCCGCAGTCAGTTACAGTTTGAATGTCCCTCTTGGCCAGTTTTTGATCCATTACCTTTATCCATTCTTGGTTGTGTCTCCTTGGTGCCTGGTTAGATGACAGAGCGAAAAGGAAACATTCAGAATCAGACATTAGCAAGTCTCTATTATCATTCTGTCTCCCCCATGTCTCTCTCTCTGTCTCCCCCATGTCTCTCTCTCTCTGTCTCCCCCATGTCTCTCTCTCTCTGTCTCCCCCATGTCTCTCTCTCCCTCTCCCCCATGTCTCTCTCTCTCTGTCCCCTCCCCCCCAGGTCTCTCTCTGTCTCCCCCATGTATCGCTCTCCCTCTCCCCCATGTCTCTCTCTCTCTCTGTCTCCCCCATGTCTCTCTCTCTGTCTCCCCCATGTCTCTCTCTCTGTCTCCCCCATGTATCTCTCTTCCTCTCCCCCATGTCTCTCTCTCTCTCTGTCTCCCCCATGTCTCTCTCTCTGTCTCCCCCATGTCTCTCTCTCCCTCTCCCCCATGTCTCTCTCTCCCTCTCCCCCATGTCGCTCTCTCTCTCTGTCTCCCCCATGTCTCTCTCTCTGTCTCCCCCATGTCTCTCTCTCTCTCTCCCCCATGTCTCTCTCTGTCTCCCCCATGTCTCTCTCTCTGTCTCCCACATGTCTCTCTCTCTGTCTCCCCCATGTCTCTCTCTCCCTCTCCCCCATGTCTCTCTCTCCCTCTCCCCCATGTCTCTCTCTCTCTGTCCCCTCCCCCCCAGGTCTCTCTCTGGCTCACCCATGTATCTCTCTCCCTCTCCCCCATGTCTCTCTCTCTCTCTGTCTCCCCCATGTCTCTCTCTCTGTCTCCCCCATGTCTCTCTCTCCCTCTCCCCCAAGTCTCTCTCTCCCTCTCCCCCATGTCTCTCTCTCTCTCTCCCCCTGTCTCTCTCGTACTCTCCCCCATGTCTCTCTCGTACTCTCCCCCATGTCTCCCTCGTACTCTCCCCCATGTATCTCTCTCTCTCTCCCCCATGTCTCTCTCTCCCTCTCCCCCATGTCTCTCTCTCTCTCTGTCTCCCCCATGTCTCTCTCTCTCTCTCCCCCATGTCTCTCTCTCCCTCTCCCCAATGTCTCTCTCTCTCTCTCCCCCATGTGTCTCCCTCTCTCCCCCATGTCTCTCTCTCTGTCTCCCCCATGTCTCTCTCGTACTCTCCCCCATGTCTCTCTCTCTCTCTCTCTCCCCAATGACTCTCTCTCTCTCCCCCATGTCTCTCTCTCTCTCTCTCCCATGTCTCTCTCTCTGTCTCCCCCATGTCTCTCTCTCTCTCTCCACCCCATGTCTCTCTCTCTCCCCCATGTCTCTCTCTCTCCTGTCCCCCATGTCTCTCTCTCTCTCCGCCCCATGTCTCTCTCTCTCCCTCTCTCCCCATGTCTCTCTCTCTCCCCCATGTCTCTCTCCCTCCTCTCCCCCATGTCTCTCTCTCTCTCTGCCCCATGTCTCTCTCTCTCTCGCCCATGTCTCTCTCTCTCCGCCCCATGTCTCTCTCTCTCCTCTCCCCCATGTCTCTCTCTCTCTCCCCCATGTCTCTCTCTCTCCTGTCCCCCATGTCTCTCTCTCTCTCCGCCCCATGTCTCTCTCTCTCCCTCTCTCCCCATGTCTCTCTCTCTCTCCCATGTCTCTCTCCCTCCTCTCCCCCATGTCTCTCTCTCTCTCGCCCATGTCTCTCTCTCTGTCTCCCACATGTCTCTTTCTCACTCTCCCCCATTTCTCTCCCTCTGAGTCCCCCATGTCTCTCTCTCTGTCTCCCCCATGTCTCTCTCTCTGTCTCCCCCATGTCTCTCTCTCGGTCTCCCCCATGTCTCTCTCTCTGTCTCCCCCATGTCTCTCTCTCTGTCTCCCCCATGTCTCTCTCTCTGTCTCCCCCATGTATCTCTCTCCCTCTCCCCCATGTCTCTCTCTCTCTCTGTCTCCCCCATGTCTCTCTCTCTGTCTCCCCCATGTCTCTCTCTCCCTCTCCCCCATGTCTCTCTCTCCCTCTCCCCCATGTCGCTCTCTCTCTCTGTCTCCCCCATGTCTCTCTCTCTGTCTCCCCCATGTCTCTCTCTCTCTCTCCCCCATGTCTCTCTCTGTCTCCCCCATGTCTCTCTCTCTGTCTCCCACATGTCTCTCTCTCTGTCTCCCCCATGTCTCTCTCTCCCTCTCCCCCATGTCTCTCTCTCCCTCTCCCCCATGTCTCTCTCTCTCTGTCCCCTCCCCCCCAGGTCTCTCTCTGGCTCACCCATGTATCTCTCTCCCTCTCCCCCATGTCTCTCTCTCTCTCTGTCTCCCCCATGTCTCTCTCTCTGTCTCCCCCATGTCTCTCTCTCCCTCTCCCCCAAGTCTCTCTCTCCCTCTCCCCCATGTCTCTCTCTCTCTCTGTCTCCCCCATGTCTCTCTCACATCTTCCCCATGTCTCTCTCCCTCTGTCTCCCCCATGTCTCTCTCTGTCTCCCCCATTGCTCTCTCTGTCTCCCCCATGTCTCTCTCTGTCTCCCCCATGTCTCTCTCTGTCTCCCCCATGTCTCTCTATCTGTCTCCCCCATGTCTCTCTCACATCTTCCCCATGTCTCTCTCCCTCTGTCTCCCCCATGTCTCTCTCTGTCTCCCCCATGTCTCTCTCTGTCTCCCCCATGTCTCTCTCTGTCTCCCCCATGTCTCTCTCTCTGTCTACCCCATGTCTCTCTCTCTGTCTCCCCCATGTCTCTCTCTCTGTTTACCCCATGTCTCTCTATATCTCCCCCATGTCTCTGTCACTCCCATGTCTCTCTCTCTGTCTCCCCCATGTCTCTCTCTCTGTCTCCCCCATATCTCTATCTGTCTCCCCCATGTTTCTCTCTCTGTCTCCCCCATATCTCTATCTGTCTCCCCCATGTCTCTCTCTCTGTCTCCCCCATGTCTCTCTATCTGTCTCCCCCATGTCTCTCTCTCTCTCTGTCTCCCCCATGTCTCTCTCACACTCTTCCCCATGTCTCTCTCTCTCTGTCTCCCCCATGTCTCTCTCTGTCTCCCCCATGTCTCTCTCTCTGTCTACCCCATGTCTTTCTCTCTGTCTCCCCCATGTCTCTCTCTCTCCCCCATGTCTCTCTCCCTCCTCTCCCCCATGTCTCTCTCTCTCTCTGCCCCATGTCTCTCTCTCTCTCTCGCCCATGTCTCTCTCTCTGTCTCCCACATGTCTCTTTCTCACTCTCCCCCATGTCTCTCTCACTCTCCGCCCCATGTCTCTCTCTCTGTCTCCCCCATGTCTCTCTCTCTCCCCCATGTCTCTCTCCCTCCTCTCCCCCATGTCTCTCTCTCTCTCTGCCCCATGTCTCTCTCTCTCTCTCGCCCATGTCTCTCTCTCTGTCTCCCACATGTCTCTTTCTCACTCTCCCCCATGTCTCTCCCTCTGAGTCCCCCATGTCTCTCTCTCTGTCTCCCCCATGTCTCCCCCATGTCTCTCTCTCTGAGTCCCCCATGTCTCTCTCTCTGTCTCCCCCATGTCTCTCTCTCTGTCTCCCCCATGTCTCTCCCTCTGAGTCCCCCATGTCTCTCTCTCTGTCTCCCCCATGTCTCTCTATCTGTCTCCCCCATGTCTCTCTCACATCTTCCCCATGTCTCTCTCCCTCTGTCTCCCCCATGTCTCTCTCTGTCTCCCCCATGTCTCTCTCTGTCTCCCCCATGTCTCTCTCTGTCTCCCCCATGTCTCTCTCTGTCTCCTCCATGTCTCTCTCTGTCTCCCCCATGTCTCTCTCTCTGTCTGCCCCATGTCTCTCTATATCTCCCCCATGTCTCTGTCACTCCCATGTCTCTCTCTCTGTCTCCCCCATGTCTCTCTCTCTGTCTCCCCCATATCTCTATCTGTCTCCCCCATGTTTCTCTCTCTGTCTCCCCCATATCTCTATCTGTCTCCCCCATGTCTCTCTCTCTGTCTCCCCCATGTCTCTCTATCTGTCTCCCCCATGTCTCTCTCACACTCTTCCCCATGTCTCTCTCTCTCTGTCTCCCCATGTCTCTCTCTGTCTCCCCCATGTCTCTCTCTCTGTCTACCCCATGTCTTTCTCTCTGTCTCCCCCATGTCTCTCTCTCTGTCTACCCCATGTCTCTCTATATCTCCCCCATGTCTCTGTCTCCCCCATGTCTCTCTCTCTGTCTCCCCCATGTCTCTGTCTCCCCCATGTCTCTCTCTCTGTCTCCCCCATGTCTCTCTCTCTGTCTCCCCCATGTCTCTATCTGTCTCCCCCATGTCTCTCACTCTGTCTCTCCCATGTCTCTTTCTCAGTCTCTCCCATGTCCTTCTCTATGGCTCCACCATGTCTCTCTCTATGGCTCCACCATGTCTCTCTCTATGTCTCCACCATGTCTCTCTCTCTGTCTCCCCCATGTCTCTCTCTCTGTCTCCCCCATGTCTCTCTCTCTGTCTCCCCCATGTCTCTCACTCTGTCTCTCCCATGTCTCTTTCTCAGTCTCTCCCATGTCCTTCTCTATGGCTCCACCATGTCTCTCTCTATGTCTCCACCATGTCTCTCAGACTGTCTCCCCCATGTGTCTCTCTCTGTCAACCCCATGTCTCTCTCTTTGTCTCCCCCATGTCTCTCTCCCTCTCCCCGATGTCGCTCTCTGTCTCCCCCATATCTGTCTCTCTGTATCCCCCATGTCTCTCTCTCTCGGTCTCCCCCATGTCTCTCTCTCTGTCTCCCCCACGTCTCTCTCTCTCGGTCTCCCCCATGTCTCTCTCTCTGTCTCCCCCACGTCTCTCTCTCTGTCTCCCCCACGTCTCTCTCTCTGTCTCCCCCATGTCTCTCTCAGTCTCCCCCATGTCTCTCACTGTCTCCCCCATGTCTATCTCCCTCTCCCCCATATCTATCTCTCTGTCTCCCCCATGTCTCTATCTGTCTCCCCCATGTCTCACTCTCTGTCTCCCCCATTTCTCTTTCTCAGTCTCTCCCATGTCTCTCTCTATGGCTCCACCATGTCTCTCTCTATGTCTCCACCATGTCTCTAAGACTGTCCACCCCATGTGTCTCCCTCTGTCTCCCCCATGTCTCTCTCTGTCTCCCCCATGTCTCTCTCTGTCTCCCCCATGTCTCTCTCTGTCATCCCCATGTCTCTCTCCCTCTCCCCCATGTCTCTCTCCCTCTCCCCCATGTCTCTCTCCCTCTCCCCCATGTCTCTCTCCGTCTCCCCCATGTCTCTCTCCGTCTCCCCCATGTCTCTCTCCGTCTCCCCCATGTCTCTCTCTGTCTCCCCCATGTCTCTCTCTGTCTCCCCCATGTCTCACTCTCCCTATCCCCCATGTCTTTCTCCCGGTCTCACCCATGTCTCTCTCCCGGTCTCACCCACGTCTCTCTCTTTCTCCCCCAAGTCTATCTCTTTTTCACCCATGTCTCTCTCTCTGTCTCCCCCAAGTCTCTCTCTCTGTCTCCCCCATGTCTCTCTCTCCGTCTCCCCCATGTCTCTCTCTTTGTCTCCCCCATGTCTCTCTTTCCCCCTCACCCATGTCTCTCTCTCCTCCTCACCCATGTTCTCTCTGTCTCGCCCATGTCTCTCTCTGTCTCCCTGATGTCTATCTCCCTCTCCCCCATGTCTCTCTCCCTCTCCCCCATGTCTCTCTCTGTCTCCCCCATGTCTCTCTGTCTCCCCCATGTCTCTCAGTCTCCCCCATATCTCTCTCCCTCTCCCCCATGTCTCTCTCCCTCTCCCCCATGTCTCTCTCTGTCTCTCCCATGTCTCTCTTTGTCTCCCCCATGTCTCTCTTTGTCTCCCCCATGTCTCTCTCTGTCTCCCCCATGTTTCACTCTGTCTCCCCCATGTCTCTCTCTGTCTCCCCCATGTATCTCTCTGTCTCCCCCATGTCTCACTCTCCCTATCCCCCATGTCTTTCTCCCGGTCTCACCCATGTCTCTCTCCCGGTCTCACCCACGTCTCTCTCTTTCTCCCCCATGTCTATCTCTTTTTCACCGATGTCTCTCTCTCTGTCTCCCCCAAGTCTCTCTCTCTGTCTCCCCCATGTCTCTCTCTCCGTCTCCCCCATGTCTCTCTCTCTGTCTCCCCCATGTCTCTCTCTCTGTCTCCCCCATGTCTCTCTCTCTGTCTCCCCCATGTCTCTCTTTCCCCCTCACCCATGTCTCTCTTTCCTCCTCACCCATGTTCTCTCTGTCTCCCCCATGTCTCCCTCTGTCTCCCCCATGTCTCTCTCTGTCTCCCTGATGTCTATCTCCCTCTCCCCCTTGTCTCTCTCTTTATCTCCTCCATGTCTCTCTCTGTCTCCCCGATGTCTATCTTCCTCTCCCCCATGTCTCTCTCTGTCTCCCCCATGTCTTTCTCTTTGTCTCCCCCATGTCTCTCTCTGTCTCCCCGATGTCTATCTCCCTCTCCCCCATGTCTCTCTCTTTGTCTCCCCCATGTCTCTCTCTGTCTCCCCGATGTCTATCTCCCTCTCCCCCATGTCTCTCTCTGTCGCCCATGTCTCTCTCTCCCTCGCCCCCATGTCCCTCGCTCTGTCACCCCCATGTCTCTCTCTCTGTCTCTTCCATGTCTCTCTCTCCATCTCTTCTATGTCTCTCTCTCTCTCTCTGTCTCCCCCATGTCTCTCTCTCTCCGTCTCCCCCATGTCTCTCTCTGTCTCCCCATGTCTCTCAGATTGTGTCCCCCATGTCTCTCTCTCTGTCTCCCCCATATCTCTCTCCTAGTCTCCCCGATGTCACTCTCTGTCTCCCCCATATCTGTCTCTCTGTCTCCCCCATATCTCTCTCTCTGTCTCCCAAATGTCTCTCTCTCTCTCTCTCGCCCACGTCTCTCTCTCTGTCTCACCCACATCTCTCTCTCTGTCTCCCCCACGTCTCTCTCTCTGTCTCCCCCACGTCTCTCTCTCTGTCTCCCCCATGTCTCTCTCTGTCTCCCCCATGTCTCTCTCTGTCTCCCCCATGTCTCTCTCTGTCTCCCCCATGTCTCTCTCAGTCTCCCCCATGTCTCTCAGTCTCCCCCATGTCTCTCAGTCTCCCCCATGTCTCTCTCTGTCTCCCCCATGTCTCTCTGTCTCCCCCATGTCTCTCAGTCTCCCCCATGTCTCTCAGTCTCCCCCATGTCTCTCTTTGTCTCCCCCATGTCTCTCTTTCCCCCTCACCCATGTCTCTCTCTCTCCCCCTCACCCATGTCTCTCTCTGTCTCCTCAATGTCTCTCTCTGTCTCCCCGTCTCTCTCTCTGTCTCCCCCATGTCTGTCTCTCTGTCTCCCCCATGTCTCTCTCTCTCTCTCCCCCATGTCTCTCTCTCTCTCCCCCATGTCTCTCTCTCTGTCTCACCCATGTCTCTCTCTCTGTCTCTCCCATGTCTCTCTCCCTGTCTCCCCCATGTCTCTCTCTCTGTCTCACCCATGTCTCTCTCTCTGTCTCACCCATGTCTCTCTCTCTGTCTCTCCCATGTCTCTCTCCCTGTCTCCCCCATGTCTCTCTCTCTGTCTCCCCCATGTCTCTCTCTCTGTCTCCCCCATGTCTCTCTCTCAGTCTCACCCATGTCTCTCTCTGTCTACCCCATGTATCTCTCTCTCTCTCTCCCTCCAACTGTTAGTCTCTGTATCTTTCCACCTCCCTATTTCACTACATACATTAATTTTTGTACCAAGCTTGATATTTCTCATTCCTTTCATCCCTCTCTCTCATTCTGTCTATCACCACATGCCCCTATCTCCCCACCACACTCCCACACCCAGTGCCAGTGCATCCTCCTCTCTCCCTCCCACAGCCAGTGCCAGTGCTGACTCCTCTGCCCCTCCCACACCCAGTGCCAGGGCTGCCCCCTCTGCCCCTCCCACACCCAGTGCCAGTGCAGCCCCCTCTCTCCACCCACGCCCAGTGCCAGT
Source organism: Isurus oxyrinchus (assembly GCA_026770705.1). Lineage (NCBI taxonomy): Eukaryota > Metazoa > Chordata > Chondrichthyes > Lamniformes > Lamnidae > Isurus > Isurus oxyrinchus. The sequence continues at coordinate 25,704 of JANJGN010001106.1, forward strand.
GCAGCCTCCTCTCTCCCTCCCACACCCAGTGACAGTGCAGCTCCCTCTGTCCCTCCCACACCTAGTGCCAGTGCATCCTCCTCTCTCCCTCCCACACCCAGTGCCAGTGCTGCCCCCTCTGCCACTCCCACACCCAGTGCCAATGCTGACCCTCTGCCCCTCCCACACCCAGTGCCAGTGCTGCCCTCTCTGCCCCTCCCACACCCAGTGCCAGTGCTGCCCCCTCTCTCTCCCTCCCACACCCAGTGCCAGTGCTGCCTCCTCTGTCCTTCCCACACCCAGTGCCAGTGCAGCTGCCCCTGCCACTCCCACACCCAGTGCCAGTGCTGCCTCCTATCTCCCTCCCACACCCAGTGCCAGTTCTGCCTCCTCTCTCCCTCCCACACCCAGTGCCAGTGCTGCCTCCTCTCTCTCTCTCCCAGACCCAGTGCCAGTGCTGCCTCCTCTCTCACTCCCACACACACTGTCAGTGCTGCCACCTCTCTCTCTCCCACACCCAGTGCCAGTGCTGCCTCCTCTCTCCCTCCCACACCCAATGCCAATGCTGCCTCCTCTGTCCATCCCACACCCTGTGCCAGTGCTGCCCCTCTATCCCTCTCACACCCAGTGTCAGTGCTACACCCTCTCTCCCTCCCTCCCAGACCCAGTGCCAGTGCTGCTTCCTCTCTCCTTCCCAGACCCAGTGCCAGTGCTGCCTCCTCACTCCCTCCCAGACCCAGTGACAGTGCTGCCTCCTATCTCCCTCCCACAGCCAGTGCCAGTGCTGCCTCCTCTCTACCTCCCAGACCCAGTGCCAGAGCTGCCTCCTCTGTCCTTCCCACACCCAGTGCCAGTGCAGCTTCCCCTGCCCCTCCCACACCCAGTGCCAGTGCTGCCTCCTATCTCCCTCCCACACCCAGTGCCAGTGCTGCCTCCTCTCTCCCTCCCACACCCAGTACCAGTGCTGCCTCCTCTCTCTCTCTCTCCCACACCCAGTGCCAGTGCTGCCTCCTCTCTCCCTCCCACACCCATTGCCAGTGCTGTCTCCTCTGTCCATCCCACACCCTGTGCCAGTGCTGCCCCCTCTGTCCCTCCCACACCCAGTGCCAGTTCTGCCTCCTCTCTCCCTCCCACACCAGTACCAATGCTGCCTCCTCTGTCTGTACAACATCCAGTGCCAGTGCTGCCTCCTCTATCCCTCTCACACCCAGTGCCGGTGCTGCCTCCTCTCTCCCTTCCACACCCATTGCCAGTGCTGCCTCCTCTCTCCCTCCCACACCAGTACCAGTGCTGCCTCCTCTGTCTGTCCTACACCCAGTGCCAGTTCTGCCTCCTCTCTCACTCCCAGACCCAGTGCCAGTGCTGCCTCCTCTCTCCCTCCCATACCCAGTGCCAGTGCTGCCTCCTCTCTCCCTCCCACACCCAGTGCCAGTGCTGCCTCCTCTCTCCCTCCCACACCCAGTGCCAGTGCTGCCTCCTCTCTCCCTCCCACAACCAGTGCCTGTGCTTCCTCCTCTCTGTCTCCCACACCCAGTGCCAGTGCTGCCTCCTTTTCTCCCTCCCACACCCAGTGCCAGTGCTGCATCCTTTCTCCCTCCTACACCCAGTGCCAGTGCTGCCTCCTCTCTTCTTCCCACACCCAGTGCCAGTGCTGCCCCCTCTCTCCCTCCCACACCCAGTGCCAGTGCTGCCTCCAGTCTCCCTCCCACACCCAGTGCCAGTGCATCCTCCTCTCTCCCTCCACATGCTGTGCCAGTGCTGCCCCCTTTCTCTCTCCCTCCTACACCCAGTGCCAGTGCTTCCCCTTCTCTCACTCCCACACCCAGTGCCAGTGCTGCCCCCTCTCTCTCTCCCTCCCACAGCCAGTGCCAATGCTGCCTCCTCTCTCCCTCCCACATCCAGTGCCAGTGCAGCCTCCTCTGCCCCTCCCACACCCAGTGCCAGTGCAGCCCCCTCTCTCTGTCCCACACCCAGTGCCGGTGCTGCCTCCTCTCTCCCTCCCACACCCAGTGCCAGTGCTGCCCCCTCTCTCTCCCTCCCACACCCTGTGCCAATGCTGCCTCCTCTCTCCCTCCCATACCCAGTGCCAGTGCTGCATCCTCTCTCCCTCCCACACCCAGTGCCAGTGCTGCCTCCAGTCTTCCTCCCACACCCAGTGCCTTTGCATCGTCCTCTCTCCCTCCCACACCCAGTGCCAGTGCTGACCCCTCTCTCTCCCTCCCACACCCAGTGCCAGTGCTGCCCCCTCTCTGCCTCCCATACCCAGTGCCAGTGCTGCATCCTCTCTCCCTCCCACAGCCAGTGCCAGTGCTGCCCCTGTCTCCCTCCCATACCCAGTGCCAGTGCTGCATCCTCTCTCCCTCACACACCCAGTGCCAGTGCTTCCTCCTCTCTCCCTCCCACACCCAGTGCCAGTGCTGCCCCCTCTCACTCTCCCTCCCACACCCAGTGCCAGTGCTGCCCCCTCTCTCACCCACACCCAGACCTAGTGCCAGTGCTGGCCCCTCTCTCCCTCCCACACCCAGTGCCAGTGCTGCCTCCTCTCTCTCTCCTTCCCACAGCCAGTGCCAGTGCTGCCTCCTCTCTCTCTCCTTCCCACGCCCAGTGCCAGTGCTGCCTCCTCTCTCCCTCCCACACCCAGTGCCAGTGCTGTCTCCTCTCTCCCTCCTACACCCAGTGCCAGTGCTGCCTCCTCTCTCTCTCCCACACCCATTGCTAGTGCAGCCTCCTCTGCCCCTCCCACATCCAGTGCCAGTGCCACTCCCTCTCTCCCTTCAACTCCCTGTGCCAGTGCAGCCCCCTCTCTCCATCCCACACCCAGTGCCAGTGCTGCCTCCAGTCTCCCTCCCGCACCCACTGCCAGTGCTGCCCCCTCTCTCTCCCTCCCACGTCCAGTGCCAGTGCTGCCCCCTCTCTCCCTCCCACATCCAGTGCCAGTGCTTCCTCTTCTCTCTCTCCCGCACCCAGTGCCAGTGCAGCCTCCTCTCTCTCTCCCTCCCACACCCAGTGCCAGTGCTGCCTCCTCTCTCCCTCCCACACCCAGTGCCAGTGCTGCTGCTTCTCTCTCTCCCACACCCAGTGCCAGTGCTGCCTCCTCTCTCTCTCTCTCCCACACCCAGTGCCAGTGCTGCCGCTTCTCTCTCTCCCACACCCAGTGCCAGTGCTGCCTCCTCTCTCCCTCCCACACCCATTGCCAGTGCTGTCTCCTCTGTCCATCCCACACCCTGTGCCAGTGCTGCCCCCTCTGTCCCTCCCACACCCAGTGCCAGTTCTGCCTCCTCTCTCCCTCCCACACCAGTACCAATGCTGCCTCCTCTGTCTGTCCAACATCCAGTGCCAGTGCTGCCTCCTCTCTCCCTCCCACACCCATTGCCAGTGCTGCCTCCTCTGTCCCTCCCACACCCAGTGCCAGTGCTGCCTCCTATCTCCCTCCCACACCAGTACCAGTGCTGCCTACTCTGTCTGTCCAACACCCAGTGCCAGTGCTGCCTCCTCTATCCCTCTCACACCCAGTGCCGGTGCTGCCTCCTCTCTCCCTTCCACACCCAGTGCCAGTGCTGCCTCCTCTCTCCCTCCCACACCAGTACCAGTGCTGCCTCCTCTATCTGTCCTACACCCAGTGCCAGTTCTGCCTCCTCTCTCACTCCCAGACCCAGTGCCAGTGCTGCCTCCTCTCTCCCTCCCATACCCAGTGCCAGTGCTGCCTCCTCTCTCCCTCCCACACCCAGTGCCAGTGCTGCCTCCTCTCTCCCTCCCACACCCAGTGCCAGTGCTGCCTCCTCTCTCCCTCCCACAACCAGTGCCTGTGCTTCCTCCTCTCTGTCTCCCACACCCAGTGCCAGTGCTGCCTCCTCTCTTCTTCCCACACCCAGTGCCAGTGCTGCCCCCCTCTCCCTCCCACACCCAGTGCCAGTGCTGCCTCCAGTCTCCCTCCCACACCCAGTGCCAGTGCATCCTCCTCTCTCCCTCCACATGCTGTGCCAGTGCTGCCCCCTTTCTCTCTCCCTCCTACACCCAGTGCCAGTGCTTCCCCTTCTCTCACTCCCACACCCAGTGCCAGTGCCGCTCCGTCTCTCCCTTCAACTCCCTGTGCCAGTGCAGCCCCCTCTCTCCCTCCCACACCCAGTGCCAGTGCTGCCTCCAGTCTCCCTCCCGCACCCACTGCCAGTGCTGCCCCCCTCTCTCTCCCTCCCACGTCCAGTGCCAGTGCTGCCTCCTCTCTCCCTCCCACATCCAGTGCCAGTGCTGCCTCTTCTCTCTCTCCCACACCCAGTGCCAGTGCAGCCTCCTCTCTCCCTCCCTCCCACACCCAGTGCCAGTGCTGCCTCCTCTCTCCCTCCCACACCCAGTGCCAGTGCTGCCGCTTCTCTCTCTCCCACACCCAGTGCCAATGCTGCCTCCTCTCTCTCTCCCTCCCACACCCAGTGCCAGTGCTGCCCCCTCTCTCCCTCCCACACCCAGTGCCAGTGCTGCCTCCTCTCTCTCTCCCTCCCACACCCAGTGCCAGTGATGCCCCCTCTCTCCCTCCCATACCCAGTGCCAGCGCAGCCCCCCCTCTCTCTCCCACACCCAGTGCCAGTGATGCCCCCTCTCTCCCTCCCACACCCAGTGCCAGTGATGCCTCCTCTCTCTCTCCTTCCCACAGCCAGTGCCAGTGCTGCCCCCTCTCTCACCCACACCCAGACCTAGTGCCAGTGCTGGCCCCTCTCTCCCTCCCACACCCAGTGCCAGTGCTGCCTCCTCTCTCTCCTTCCCACAGCCAGTGCCAGTGCTGCCTCCTCTCTCTCTCCTTCCCACACCCAGTGCCAGTGCTGCCTCCTCTCTCCCTCCCACACCCAGTGCCAGTGCTGCCTCCTCTCTCCCTCCCACACCCAGTGCCAGTGCTGCCTCCTCTCTCCCTCCCACACCCAGTGCCAGTGCTGCCTCCTCTCTCCCTCCCACACCCATTGCTAGTGCAGCCTCCTCTCTCTCTCTCTCCCACACCCAGTGCCAGTGCTGCCCCCTCTCTCCCTCCCACACCCAGTGCCAGTGATGCCTCCTCTCTCTCTCCCTCCCACACCCAGTGCCAGTGATGCCCACTCTCTCCCTCCCACACCCAGTGCCAGCGCAGCCCCCTCTCTCTCTCCCACACCCAGTGCCAGTGATGCCCCCTCTCTCCCTCCCACACCCAGTGCCAGTGGTGCCTCCTCTCTCTCTCCTTCCCACAGCCAGTGCCAGTGCTGCCCCCTCTCTCACCCACACCCAGACCTAGTGCCAGTGCTGGCCCCTCTCTCCCTCCCACACCCAGTGCCAGTGCTGCCTCCTCTCTCTCTCCTTCCCACACCCAGTGCCAGTGCTGCCTCCTCTCTCCCTGCCACACCCAGTGCCAGTGCTGTCTCCTCTCTCCCTCCCACACCCAGTGCCAGTGCTGCCTCCAGTCTCCCTCCCGCACCCAGTGCCAGTGCTGCCCCCCTCTCTCCCTCCCACACCCAGTGCTGGGAATGGGAGCACCTTGTCTGCTATCCGTCTGCTCCCAGTGCTGACCCAATACTCAACTGGATTCCTCCCGGCAAAGACGGAAGGTGATCAGCAAAGCTGCAGCCCAGATCGCCATGAACATTGCTGTCAGCACTATCTTCACTTTCTGGTACTGTTGCCACGAACTATCTGCAAATAGAGCAAGAGGTGGAGAGAGACTGTTAATAAGGAGCAACACCAACAGGTCCTCGTGTGTGTGTGTGTGTGTGTCTGAGTGTGTGAAGGAGAGAGGGAGAATGTGCGTGTGTGTGTGTGGGAAAGAGTGAGCGTAGTGTGCGTGTGAGTGAGAGGTGTATGAGAGAGAGCATCAGAGTGTGTGTGAGAGAGAGAGAGAGAGAGGATAAGTCTGTATGTGTTAGAGAGAGAAAGAGTCTGTGAGAGTGTGCGCCTGTGAGTGTGAGTATGTATATGAGGGAGTCTGTCTGAGTGTGTGTCGGACTGGGATTGTGAGTGTGATTGTCTAAGAGTGAGTGTGACTGTGTGTGTAAGGGTGTATGTGTGTAAGAGTGAGAGAGATTGAGTGTGAGAGTGTGTGTGTGTGAATGTGACTGAGTGTGTGAAAGTGTGTGTGGGAGTGTGATTGAGTGTGTAATGGTGTGTGTGTGTGTAAGAGTGTGATTGAGTGTGTAAGTGTGTGTGTGAGTTTGTATGAGTGTGTGTAAGAGTTTGATTGAGTGTGTGCGCCTGTGATTGAGTGTGTCAGCTTGTGTGATTGAGTCTGTAAGAGTGTTTGAGTGTGTGAGAAGTAGTGTAAGTAAGTGTGTAATTGCGTGTGACTGAGTGTGTAAGAGTGTGTCTGAGAGACTGAGTGTGATTGAGTGTATGAGTGTATGAGTGTGTGTGTGTGTCAGAGTGAGTATGATTGAGAATGTAAGTGTGTCTGTGTGCGAGTGAATGGATTTGGATGTGTGAGTATGTGAGTGAGTGTGATTGAGTGTGTAAGAGTGTAAGACTGTGTGTGATTGGGTGTGTAAGAATTTGTGAGAGGATGATTGAGTGCATGAGTGTGAGTGTGATTGGGGGTGTGAGTGTGTGTGAGAGTGAGTGTGAGTGTGTGTGTGAGAATGTGTGAGTAAGAGTGTGTGAGAGTCAGTGTGAGTGTGTGAGAGTCAGTGTGAGTGTGTGAGAGTCAGTGAGAGTTTGTAAGAGTCAGTGAGAGTGTGCGAGAATGTGAGTGTGTGTGCGAGAGTGAGTGTGAATTTGAGTGTGTGAGTGTGAATGTGAGTGTGTGAGTGTGAGAGTGTGAGTGTGAGTATGTGAGAGTGAGTGTGTGAGAATGAGTGTGTGAGTGTGTGAGTGTGTGAGTGTGTGAGTGTGTGAGTGTGTGAGTGTGTGCGAGAGTGTGTGCGAGAGTGTGAGTGCGTGAGTGCGTGTGCGTGAGTGCGAGAGTGCGAGTGCGTGAGTGCGAGTGCGAGAGTGCGAGAGTGCGAGAGTGCGAGAGCGCGAGTGCGAGTGCGTGAGTGCGAGTGCGAGAGTGCGAGTGCGAGAGTGCGAGTGCGTGAGTGCGAGTGCGTGAGTGCGAGTGCGTGAGTGCAAGTGCGTGAGTGCGAGTGCGTGAGTGCGAGTGCGAGTGCGAGAGTGCGAGTGCGTGAGTGCGAGTGCGAGTGCGAGAGTGCGAGTGCGAGAGTGCGAGTGCGTGAGTGCGAGTGCGTGAGTGCGAGTGCGAGAGTGCGAGTGCGAGAGTGCGAGTGCGAGAGTGCGAGTGCGAGTGCGAGAGTGCGAGTGCGAGAGTGCGAGTGCGAGAGCGCGAGTGCGAGAGCGCGAGTGCGTGAGGGCGAGTGCGTGAGGGCGAGTGCGAGAGTGCGAGTTCGAGAGTGCGAGTGCGAGAGTGCGAGTGCGAGAGTGCGAGAGCGAGTGCGAGAGCGCGAGGGCGAGAGCGCGAGTGCGAGAGCGCGAGTGCGAGAGCGCGAGAGTGCGAGAGCGCGAGAGCGAGAGTGCGAGAGTGCGAGAGTGCGAGAGTGCGAGAGTGCGCGTGTGAGTGTGAGAGTGTGCGTGTGAGAGTGTGCGTGTGAGAGTGTGTGTGTGAGAGCGTGAGTGTGAGTGTGAGTGTGAGTGTGAGTGCGAGTGCGAGAGTGCGAGTGCGAGTGCGAGTGCGAGTGCGAGTGCGAGTGCGAGAGTGCGAGAGTGCGAGAGTGCGAGAGTGCGAGAGTGCGCGTGCGAGAGTGTGCGTGTGAGAGCGTGAGTGTGCGAGTGCGTGAGTGCGAGAGTGCGAGAGTGCGAGAGTGCGAGAGTGCGAGAGTGCGAGAGTGCGAGAGTGAATGAGAGTGTGCGTGTGAGAGCGTGAGAGTGCGAGAGTGTGAGGGTGAGAGTGTGCGTGTGAGAGCGTGAGTGTGAGTGCGAGTGCGAGAGTGCGAGAGTGAGAGTGCGAGAGTGCGAGAGTGCGAGAGTGAATGAGAGTGTGAGAGTGTGCGTGTGAATGAGAGTGTGAGAGTGTGCGTGTGAGAGCGTGAGTGTGCGAGTGCGTGAGTGCGAGAGTGAGAGTGCGTGAGTGCGAGAGTGAGAGTGCGAGAGTGCGAGAGTGCGAGAGTGCGAGAGTGAATGAGAGTGTGAGAGTGTGCGTGTGAGAGCATGAGTGCGAGTGCGTGAGTGCGAGTGCGAGTGCGTGAGTGCGAGTGCGTGAGTGCGAGTGCGTGAGTGCGAGTGCGTGAGTGCGAGAGCGCGAGAGTGCGAATGAGAGTGCGAGAGTGCGAGAGTGAATGAGAGTGTTGAGAGTGAGAGTGTGAGAGTGTGCGTGTGAGAGTGTGCGTGTGCGAGTGCGTGAGTGCGAGTGCGTGAGTGCGAGAGCGCGAGAGTGCGAGAGCGCGAGAGTGCGAGAGCGCGAGAGTGCGAATGAGAGTGTGAGAGTGTGAGAGTGTGAGAGTGTGAGAGTGCGAGAGTGCGAGAGTGCGAGATTGCGAGAGTGCGAGAGTGAATGAGAGTGTTGAGAGTGAGAGTGTGAGAGTGTGCGTGTGAGAGTGTGCGTGTGCGAGTGCGTGAGTGCGAGTGCGTGAGTGCGTGAGTGCGAGAGCGTGAGAGTGCGAGAGCGCGAGAGTGCGAGAGAGTGTGAGAGCGTGAGAGTGCGAGAGTGCGAGAGTGCGAGAGTGCGAGAGTGAATGAGAGTGTTGAGAGTGAGAGTGTGAGAGTGAGAGTGTGAGAGTGTGCGTGTGAGAGTGTGCATGTGCGAGTGTGTGAGTGCGAGTGCGTGAGTGCGAGTGCGTGAGTGCGAGTGCGTGAGTGCGAGTGCGTGAGTGCGAGAGCGCGAGAGTGCGAGAGCGCGAGAGTGCAAGAGCGCGAGAGTGCGAATGAGAGTGTGAGAGTGCGAGAATGTGAGAGTGCGAGAGTGAATGAGAGTGTTGAGAGTGAGAGTGTGAGAGTATGCGTGTGAGAGTGTGCGTGTGCGAGTGCGTGAGTGCGAGTGCATGAGTGCGAGTGCGTGAGTGCGAGAGCGCGAGAGTGCGAGAGCGCGAGAGTGCGAATGAGAGCGTGAGAGCGTGAGAGTGCGAGAGTGCGAGAGTGAATGAGAGTGTTGAGAGTGAGAGTGTGAGAGTGTGAGAGTGTGAGAGTGTGAGAGTGCGAGATTGCGAGAGTGCGAGAGTGAATGAGAGTGTTGAGAGTGAGAGTGTGAGAGTGTGCGTGTGAGAGTGTGCGTGTGCGAGTGCGTGAGTGCGAGTGCGTGAGTGCGAGTGCGTGAGTGCGAGTGCGTGAGTGCGAGTGCGTGAGTGCGAGTGCGAGAGCGAGAGTGTGAGAGTGTGAGAGTGTGAGAGTGTGAGAGTGTGAGAGTGCGAGAGTGCGAGAGTGTGAGAGTGTGAGAGTGCGAGAGTGCGAGAGTGCGAGAGTGTGAGAGTGCGAGAGTGCGAGAGTGCGAGAGTGCGAGAGTGCGAATGAGAGTGCGAGAGCGCGAGAGTGCGAGAGCGCGAGAGTGCGAATGAGAGTGTGAGAGTGCGAGAGTGCGAGAGTGAATGAGAGTGTTGAGCGTGAGAGTGTGAGAGTATGCGTGTGAGAGTGTGCGTGTGCGAGTGCGTGAGTGCGAGTGCGAGTGCGAGTGCGTGAGTGCGAGAGCACGAGAGTGCGAGAGCGCGAGAGTGCGAATGAGAGTGTGAGAGCGTGAGAGTGTGAGAGTGCGAGAGTGCGAGAGTGAATGAGAGTGTTGAGAGTGAGAGTGTGAGAGTGTGCGTGTGAGAGTGTGCGTGTGCGAGTGCGTGAGTGCGAGTGCGTGAGTGCGAGTGCGTGAGTGCGAGTGCGTGAGTGCGAGTGCGAGAGCGAGAGTGTGAGAGTGTGAGAGTGTGAGAGTGTGAGAGTGTGAGAGTGCGAGAGTGCGAGAGTGTGAGAGTGCGAGAGTGCGAATGAGAGTGCGAGAGTGCGAGAGTACGAGAGGGCGAGAGTGCGAATGAGAGTGTGAGAGTGTGAGAGAGTGAGAGTGTGAGAGTGTGAGAGTGCGAGAGTGAATGAGAGTGTGAGTGTGAGAGTGTGCATGTGAGAGCGTGAGTGTGCGAGTGCGTGAGTGCGAGTGCGTGAGTGCGAGTGCGAGAGTGCGAGAGTGCGAGAGTGCGAGAGTGCGAGAGTGTGAGAGTGTGCGTGCGAGTGTGCGAGAGTGCGTGCGAGAGTGCGAGAGTGCGAGAGTGCGAGAGTGTGAGAGTGAGAGAGTGCGAGAGTGCAAGAGTGCGAGAGTGCGAGTGTGCGAGTGTGAGAGTGAGTGAGAGTGTGAGTGTGCGTGTGAGAGAGTGCGAGAGTGAGAGAGTGAGAGTGTGAGAGTGTGAGAGTGTGAGAGTGTGAGAGTGTTGAGAGTGAGAGTGCGAGTGCGTGAGTGCGAGTGCATGAGTGCGAGTGCGTGAGTGCGAGTGCGAGAGTGTGAGTGCGAGAGTGTGAGTGCGAGAGTGCGAGAGTGTGAGAGTGCGAGAGTGTGAGAGTGTGAGAGTGTGAGAGTGCGTGAGTGCGAGTGCGAGAGCGAGAGTGTGAGAGTGCGAGAGTGCGAGAGTGCGAGAGTGCGAGAGTGCGAATGAGAGTGCGAGAGTGCGAGAGTACGAGTGTGCGAGAGTGCGAATGAGAGTGTGAGAGTGTGAGAGTGTGAGAGTGTGAGAGTGCGAGAGTGAATGAGAGTGTTGAGAGTGAGAGTGTGAGAGTGTGCGTGTGAGAGCGTGAGTGTGCGAGTGCGTGAGTGCGAGTGCGTGAGTGCGAGTGCGTGAGTGCGAGAGCGAGAGTGCGAGAGTGCGAGAGTGCGAGAGTGCGAGAGTGTGAGAGTGTGCGAGTGTGCGAGAGTGCGTGCGAAAGTGCGAGAGTGCGAGAGTGCGAGAGTGCGAGAGTGCGAGAGTGCGAGTGTGCGAGTGTGCGAGTGTGAGAGTGAGTGAGAGTGTGAGTGTGCGTGTGAGAGAGTGCGAGAGTGAGTGAGAGTGTGAGAGTGTGAGAGTGTGAGAGTGTTGAGAGTGAGAGTGTGAGAGTGTGTGTGCGAGTGCGTGAGTGCGAGTGCGTGAGTGCGAGTGCGTGAGTGCGAGTGCGTGAGTGCGAGTGCGTGAGTGCGAGTGTGAGAGTGTGAGTGCGAGAGTGTGAGAGTGCGAGTGTGAGTGCGAGAGTGCGAGAGTGCGAGAGTGCGAGAGTGAATGAGAGTGTTGAGAGTGAGAGTGTGAGAGTGTGCGTGTGAGAGTGTGCGTGTGCGAGTGCGTGAGTGCGAGTGCGTGAGTGCGAGTGCGTGAGTGCGAGTGCGTGAGTGCGAGTGCGTGAGTGCGAGTGCGTGAGTGCGAGAGCGAGAGTGCGAGAGTGCGAGAGTGCGAATGAGAGTGTGAGAGTGTGAGAGTGCGAATGAGAGTGTGAGAGTGTGAGAGTGCGAGAGTGCGAGAGTGCGAGAGTGAATGAGAGTGTTGAGAGTGAGAGTGTGAGAGTATGCGTGTGAGAGTGTGCGTGTGCGAGTGCGTGAGTGCGAGTGCGTGAGTGCGAGTGCTTGAGTGCGAGAGCGCGAGAGTGCGAGAGCGCGAGAGTGCGAATGAGAGTGTGAGAGCGTGAGAGTGCGAGAGTGCGAGAGTGCGAGAGTGAATGAGAGTGTTGAGAGTGAGAGTGTGAGAGTGTGAGTGTGAGAGTGTGAGTGCGAAAGTGTGAGTGCGAGTGCGTGAGTGCGAGTGCGTGAGTGCGAGTGCGTGAGTGCGAGTGCGTGAGTGCGAGTGCGAGAGCGAGAGTGTGAGAGTGTGAGAGTGCGAGAGTGTGAGAGTGCGTGAGTGCGAGTGCGAGAGCGAGAGTGTGAGAGTGTGAGAGTGCGAGAGTGCGAGAGTGCGAGAGTGCGAATGAGAGTGCGAGAGTGCGAGAGTGCGAATGAGATGGCGAGAGTGCGAGAGTACGAGAGTGCGAGAGTGCGAGAGTGAATGAGAGTGTTGAGAGTGAGAGTGTGCGTGTGAGAGTGCGAGTGTGCGAGTGCGTGAGTGCGAGTGCGTGAGTGCGAGTGCGTGAGTGCGAGAGCGTGAGTGCGAGTGCGAGAGCGAGAGTGTGAGAGTGTGAGAGTGTGTGAGTGTGAGAGTGTGAGAGTGCGAATGAGAGTGCGAGAGTACGAGAGTGCGAGAGTGCGAATGAGAGTGTGAGAGTGTGAGAGTGTGAGAGTGTGAGAGTGCGAGAGTGAATGAGAGTGTTGAGAGTGAGAGTGTGAGAGTGTGCGTGTGAGAGCGTGAGTGTGCGAGTGCGTGAGTGCGAGTGCGTGAGTGCGAGTGCGTGAGTGCAAGAGCGAGAGTGCGAGAGTGCGAGAGTGCGAGAGTGCGAGAGTGTGCGTGTGAGAGTGTGCGTGTGAGAGCGTGAGTGTGAGTGCGAGTGCGAGAGTGCGAGAGTGAGAGTGCGAGAGTGCGAGAGTGCGAGAGTGAATGAGAGTGTGAGAGTGTGCGTGTGAATGAGAGTGTGAGAGTGTGCGTGTGAGAGCGTGAGTGTGCGAGTGCGTGAGTGCGAGAGTGAGAGTGCGTGAGTGCGAGAGTGAGAGTGCGAGAGTGCGAGAGTGCGAGAGTGCGAGAGTGAATGAGAGTGTGAGAGTGTGCGTGTGAGAGCATGATTGCGAGTGCGTGAGTGCGAGAGCGAGTGCGTGAGTGCGAGTGCGTGAGTGCGAGTGCGTGAGTGCGAGTGCGTGAGTGCGAGAGCGCGAGAGTGCGAATGAGAGTGCGAGAGTGAATGAGAGTGTTGAGAGTGCGAGAGTGCGAGAGTGCGAGATTGCGAGAGTGCGAGAGTGAATGAGAGTGTTGAGAGTGAGAGTGTGAGAGTGTGCGTGTGAGAGTGTGCGTGTGCGAGTGCGTGAGTGCGAGTGCGTGAGTGCGAGAGCGCGAGAGTGCGAGAGCGCAAGAGTGTGAATGAGAGTGTGAGAGTGTGAGAGTGTGAGAGTGCGAGAGTGCGAGAGTGCGAGATTGCGAGAGTGCGAGAGTGAATGAGAGTGTTGAGAGTGAGAGTGTGAGAGTGTGCGTGTGAGAGTGTGCGTGTGCGAGTGCGTGAGTGCGAGAGTGCGAGAGTGCGAATGAGAGTGCGAGAGTGCGAGAGTGCGAGAGTGCGAGAGTGCGAATGAGAGTGCGAGAGTGCGAGAGTGCGAATGAGAGTGTGAGAGTGTGAGAGTGTGAGAGTGCGAGAGTGCGAGAGTGAATGAGAGTGTTGAGAGTGAGAGTGTGAGAGTGTGCGTGTGAGAGTGTGCGTGTGCGAGTGCGTGAGTGCGAGTGCGTGAGTGCGTGAGTGCGTGAGTGCGAGAGCGTGAGAGTGCGAGAGCGCGAGAGTGCGAGAGAGTGTGAGAGCGTGAGAGTGCGAGAGTGCGAGAGTGCGAGAGTGCGAGAGTGAATGACAGTGTTGAGAGTGAGAGTGTGAGAGTGAGAGTGTGAGAGTGTGCGTGTGAGAGTGTGCATGTGCGAGTGCGTGAGTGCGAGTGCGTGAGTGCGAGTGCGTGAGTGCGAGTGCGTGAGTGCGAGTGCGTGAGTGCGAGAGCGCGAGAGTGCGAGAGCGCGAGAGTGCGAGAGCGCGAGAGTGCGAATGAGAGTGTGAGAGTGCGAGAGTGTGAGAGTGCGAGAGTGAATGAGAGTGTTGAGAGTGAGAGTGTGAGAGTATGCGTGTGAGAGTGTGCGTGTGCGAGTGCGTGAGTGCGAGTGCGTGAGTGCGAGTGCGTGAGTGCGAGAGCGCGAGAGTGCGAGAGCGCGAGAGTGCGAATGAGAGTGTGAGAGCGTGAGAGTGCGAGAGTGCGAGAGTGCGAGAGTGAATGAGAGTGTTGAGAGTGAGAGTGTGAGAGTGTGCGTGTGAGAGTGTGCGTGTGCGAGTGCGTGAGTGCGAGTGCGTGAGTGCGAGTGCGTGAGTGCGAGTGCGTGAGTGCGAGTGCGTGAGTGCGAGTGCGAGAGCGAGAGTGTGAGAGTGTGAGAGTGTGAGAGTGTGAGAGTGTGAGAGTGCGAGAGTGCGAGAGTGCGAGAGTGCGAGAGTGCGAGAGTGCGAGAGTGCGAATGAGAGTGCGAGAGTGAATGAGAGTGTTGAGAGTGAGAGTGTGAGAGTGAGAGTGTGAGAGTGTGCGTGTGAGAGTGTGCATGTGCGAGTGCGTGAGTGCGAGTGCGTGAGTGCGCGTGCGTGAGTGCGAGTGCGTGAGTGCGAGTGCGTGAGTGCGAGAGCGCGAGAGTGCGAGAGCGCGAGAGTGCGAGAGCGCGAGAGTGCGAATGAGAGTGTGAGAGTGCGAGAGTGTGAGAGTGCGAGAGTGAATGAGAGTGTTGAGAGTGAGAGTGTGAGAGTATGCGTGTGAGAGTGTGCGAGTGCGAGTGCGTGAGTGCGAGTGCGTGAGTGCGAGAGCGCGAGAGTGCGAGAGCGCGAGAGTGCGAATGAGAGTGTGAGAGCGTGAGAGTGCGAGAGTGCGAGAGTGCGAGAGTGAATGAGAGTGTTGAGAGTGAGAGTGTGAGAGTGTGCGTGTGAGAGTGTGCGTGTGCGAGTGCGTGAGTGCGAGTGCGTGAGTGCGAGTGCGTGAGTGCGAGTGCGTGAGTGCGAGTGCGAGAGCGAGAGTGCGAGAGTGCGAGAGTGTGAGAGTGCGAGAGTGCGAGAGTGCGAGAGTGCGAATGAGAGTGCGAGAGTGAATGAGAGTGTTGAGAGTGAGAGTGTGAGAGTATGCGTGTGAGAGTGTGCGTGTGCGAGTGCGTGAGTGCGAGTGCGAGTGCGAGTGCGTGAGTGCGAGAGCACGAGAGAGCGAGAGTGCGAGAGTGTGAATGAGAGTGCGAGAGTGCGAGAGTACGAGAGTGCGAGAGTGCGAATGAGAGTGTGAGAGTGTGAGAGAGTGAGAGTGTGAGAGTGTGAGAGTGCGAGAGTGAATGAGAGTGTGAGTGTGAGAGTGTGCGTGTGAGAGCGTGAGTGTGCGAGTGCGTGAGTGCGAGTGCGTGAGTGCGAGAGCGAGAGTGCGAGAGTGCGAGAGTGCGAGAGTGCGAGAGTGCGAGAGTGTGAGAGTGTGCGTGCGAGTGTGCAAGAGTGCGTGCGAGAGTGCGAGAGTGCGAGAGTGCGAGAGTGCGAGAGTGCGAGAGTGCGAGAGTGCAAGAGTGCGAGAGTGCGAGTGTGCGAGTGTGAGAGTGAGTGAGAGTGTGAGTGTGCGTGTGAGAGAGTGCGAGAGTGAGAGAGTGAGAGTGTGAGAGTGTGAGAGTGTGAGAGTGTGAGAGTGTTGAGAGTGAGATTGTGAGAGTGTGTGTGCGAGTGCGTGAGTGCGAGTGCGTGAGTGCGAGTGCGTGAGTGCGAGTGCGTGAGTGCGAGTGCGAGAGTGTGAGTGCGAGAGTGTGAGTGCGAGAGTGCGAGAGTGTGAGAGTGCGAGAGTGTGAGAGTGCGAGAGTGTGAGAGTGTGAGAGTGTGAGAGTGCGTGAGTGCGAGTGCGAGAGCGAGAGTGTGAGAGTGTGAGAGTGCGAGAGTGCGAGAGTGCGAGAGTGTGAATGAGAGTGCGAGAGTGCGAGAGTACGAGAGTGCTAGAGTGGGAATGAGAGTGTGAGAGTGTGAGAGTGTGAGAGTGTGAGAGTGTGAGAGTGCGTGAGTGAATGAGAGTGTTGAGAGTGAGAGTGTGAGAGTGTGCGTGTGAGAGCGTGTGTGTGCGAGTGCGTGAGTGCGAGTGCGTGAGTGCGAGTGCGTGAGTGCGAGAGCGAGAGTGCGAGAGTGCGAGAGTGCGAGAGTGCGAGAGTGTGAGAGTGTGCGAGTGTGCGTGCGAGTGTGCGAGAGTGCGTGCGAAAGTGCGAGAGTGCGAGAGTGCGAGAGTGCGAGAGTGCGAGAGTGCGAGAGTGCGAGTGTGCGAGTGTGCGAGAGTGTGAGTGTGCGTGTGAGAGAGTGCGAGAGTGAGTGAGAGTGTGAGAGTGTGAGAGTGTGAGAGTGTTGAGAGTGAGAGTGTGAGAGTGTGTGTGCGAGTGCGTGAGTGCGAGTGCGTGAGTGCGAGTGCGAGAGTGTGAGTGCGAGAGTGTGAGAGTGAGAGTGTGAGTGTGAGAGTGCGAGAGTGTGAGAGTGCGAGAGTGAATGAGAGTGTTGAGAGTGAGAGTGTGAGAGTGTGCGTGTGAGAGTGTGCGTGTGCGAGTGCGTGAGTGCGAGTGCGTGAGTGCGAGTGCGTGAGTGCGAGTGCGTGAGTGCGAGTGCGAGTGCGTGAGTGCGAGTGCGAGAGCGAGAGTGTGAGAGTGTGAGAGTGTGAGAGTGTGAGAGTGTGAGAGTGCGAGAGTGCGAGAGTGCGAGAGTGCGAATGAGAGTGCGAGAGCGCGAGAGTGCCAGAGCGCGAGAGTGCGAATGAGAGTGTGAGAGTGCGAGAGTGCGAGAGTGCGAGAGTGAATGAGAGTGTTGAGAGTGAGAGTGTGAGAGTATGCGTGCGAGAGTGTGCGTGTGCGAGTGCGTGAGTGCTAGTGCGTGAGTGCGAGTGCGTGAGTGCGAGAGCGCGAGAGTGCGAGAGCGCGAGAGTGCGAATGAGAGTGTGAGAGCGTGAGAGTGCGAGAGTGCGAGAGTGCGAGAGTGAATGAGAGTGTTGAGAGTGAGAGTGTGAGAGTGTGCGTGTGAGAGTGTGCGTGTGCGAGTGCGTGAGTGCGAGTGCGTGAGTGCGAGTGCGTGAGTGCGAGTGCGTGAGTGCGAGTGCGTGAGTGCGAGTGCGTGAGTGCGAGTGCGAGAGCGAGAGTGTGAGAGTGTGAGAGTGTGAGAGTGTGAGAGTGTGAGAGTGTGAGAGTGCGAGAGTGCGAGAGTGCGAGAGCGCGAGAGTGCGAGAGTGCGAATGAGAGTGCGAGAGTGCGAGAGTACGAGAGTGCGAGAGTGCGAATGAGAGTGTGAGAGTGTGAGAGTGTGAGAGTGTGAGAGTGTGAGAGTGCGAGAGTGAATGAGAGTGTGAGTGTGAGAGTGTGCGTGTGAGAGCGTGAGTGTGCGAGTGCGTGAGTGCGAGTGCGTGAGTGCGAGAGCGAGAGTGCGAGAGTGCGAGAGCGCGAGAGCGCGAGAGTGCGAGAGTGCGAGAGTGCGAGAGTGTGAGAGTGTGCGTGCGAGAGTGCGAGAGTGCGAGAGTGCGAGAGTGCGAGTGTGCGAGTGTGCGAGTGTGCGAGTGTGCGTGTGAGAGAGTGCGAGAGTGAGAGAGTGAGAGTGTGAGAGTGTGAGAGTGTGTGAGTGTGAGAGTGTGAGAGTGTGAGAGTGCGAATGAGAGTGCGAGAGTACGAGAGTGCGAGAGTGCGAATGAGAGTGTGAGAGTGTGAGAGTGTGAGAGTGTGAGAGTGCGAGAGTGAATGAGAGTGTTGAGAGTGAGAGTGTGAGAGTGTGCGTGTGAGAGCGTGAGTGTGCGAGTGCGTGAGTGCGAGTGCGTGAGTGCGAGTGCGTGAGTGCAAGAGCGAGAGTGCGAGAGTGCGAGAGTGCGAGAGTGCGAGAGTGCGAGAGTGTGAGAGTGTGCGAGTGTGCGTGCGAGTGTGCGAGTGTGCGTGCGAGTGTGCGAGAGTGCGTGCGAGAGTGCGAGAGTGCGAGAGTGCGAGAGTGCGAGAGTGCGAGTGTGCGAGTGTGCGAGTGTGAGAGTGAGTGAGAGTGTGAGTGTGCGTGTGAGAGAGTGCGAGAGTGAGAGAGTGAGAGTGTGAGAGTGTGAGAGTGTGAGAGTGTTGAGAGTGAGAGTGTGAGAGTGTGTGTGCGAGTGCGTGAGTGCGAGTGCGTGAGTGCGAGTGCGTGAGTGCGAGTGCGTGAGTGCGAGTGCGTGAGTGCGAGTGCGAGTGCGAGTGCGAGAGTGTGAGTGCAAGAGTGCGAGAGTGTGAGAGTGTGAGAGTGCGAGAGTGTGAGAGTGTGAGAATGTGAGAGTGTGAGAGTGCGTGAGCGAGAGTGTGAGAGTGTGAGAGTGCGAGAGTGCGAGAGTGCGAGAGTGCGAATGAGAGTGCGAGAGTGCGAGAGTGCGAGAGTGCGAGAGTGCGAGAGTGCGAGAGTGAATGAGAGTGTTGAGAGTGAGAGTGTGCGTGTGAGAGTGTGAGTGTGCGAGTGCGTGAGTGCGAGTGCGTGAGTGCGAGTGCGTGAGTGCGAGTGCGTGAGTGCGAGAGCGAGAGAGCGAGAGTGCGAGAGTGCGAGAGTGCGAGAGTGTGAATGAGAGTGTGAGAGTGTGCGAGTGTGCGTGCGAGAGTGCGAGAGTGCGAGTGTGCGAGTGTGCGAGTGTGCGAGTGTGCGAGAGCGCGAGAGTGCGAGAGTGAATGAGAGTGTTGAGAGTGAGAGTGTGCATGTGAGAGTGTGAGTGTGCGAGTGCGTGAGTGCGAGTGCGTGAGTGCGAGTGCGTGAGTGCGAGTGCGTGAGTGCGAGAGCGAGAGTGCGAGAGTGCGAGAGTGCGAGAGTGTGAATGAGAGTGTGAGAGTGTGCGAGTGTGCGTGCGAGAGTGCGAGAGTGCGAGAGTGCGAGAGTGCGAGTGTGCGAGTGTGCGAGTGTGCGAGAGTGCGAGAGTGCGAGAGTGTGAGAGTGAGTGAGAGTGTGAGTGTGCGTGTGAGAGAGTGCGAGAGTGAGTGAGTGAGAGTGTTGAGAGTGAGAGTGTGAGAGTGTGTGTGCGAGTGCGTGAGTGCGAGTGCGTGAGTGCGAGTGCATGAGTGCGAGTGCCTGAGTGCGAGTGCGTGAGTGCGAGTGCGTGAGTGCGAGTGCGAGAGCGAGAGTGTGAGAGTGTGAGAGTGCGAGAGCGCGAGAGTGCGAGAGCGCGAGAGTGCGAGAGCGCGAGAGTGCGAATGAGAGTGTGAGAGTGCGAGAGTGCGAGAGTGCGAGAGTGAATGAGAGTGTTGAACGTGAGAGTGTGAGAGTGTGCGTGTGAGAGTGTGCATGTGCGAGTGCGTGAGTGCGAGTGCGTGAGTGCGAGAGCGCGAGAGCGCGAGAGTGCGAATGAGAGTGTGAGAGCATGAGAGTGCGAGAGTGCGAGAGTGAATGAGAGTGTTGAGAGTGTGCGTGTGAGAGTGTGCGTGTGCGAGTGCGTGAGTGCGAGTGCGAGTGCGAGTGCGTGAGTGCGAGTGCGTGAGTGCGAGTGCGTGAGTGCGAGTGCGTGAGTGCGAGTGCGAGAGCGAGAGTGTGAGAGTGTGAGAGTGCGAGAGTGCGAGAGTGCGAGAGTGCGAGAGTACGAGAGTGCGAGAGTGCGAATGAGAGTGTGAGAGTGTGAGAGTGTGAGAGTACGAGAGTGCGAGAGTGAATGAGAGTGTTGAGAGTGAGAGTGTGAGAGTGTGCGTGTGAGAGCGTGCGTGTGAGAGCGTGAGTGTGCGAGTGCGTGAGTTCGAGTGCGTGAGTGCGAGTGCGTGAGTGCGAGTGCGTGAGTGCGAGTGCGAGAGTGCAAGAGTGCGAGAGTGCGAGAGTGCGAGAGTGTGCGAGTGTGCGTGCGAGTGTGCGAGAGTGCGTGCGAGAGTGCGAGAGTGCGAGTGTGCGAGTGTGCGAGTGTGCGAGTGTGCGAGTGTGCGAGTGTGAGAGTTAGTGAGAGTGTGAGTGTGCGTGTGAGAGAGTGCGAGAGTGAGAGTGTGAGAGTGTGAGAGTGTTGAGAGTGAGAGTGTGAGAGTGTGTGTGCGAGTGCGTGAGTGCGAGTGCGTGAGTGCGAGTGCGTGAGTGCGAGTGTGTGAGTGCGAGTGCGTGAGTGCGAGTGCGAGAGTGTGAGTGTGAGAGTGTGAGTGCGAGAGTGCGAGAGTGTGAGAGTGCGAGAGTGTGAGAGTGTGAGAGTGTGAGAGTGTGAGAGTGCGTGAGTGCGAGTGCGAGAGCGAGAGTGTGAGAGTGCGAGAGTGTGAGAGTGCGAGAGTGCGAGAGTGCGAGAGTGCGAGAGTGCGAGAGTGCGAGAGTGCGAGTGTGAGAGTGAGTGAGAGTGTGAGTGTGCGTGTGAGAGAGTGCGAGAGTGAGAGAGTGAGAGTGTGAGAGTGTGAGAGTGTGAGAGTGTTGAGAGTGAGAGTGTGAGAGTGTGTGTGCGAGTGCGTGAGTGCGAGTGCGTGAGTGCGAGTGCGTGAGTGCGAGTGCGAGAGTGTGAGTGCGAGAGTGTGAGTGCGAGAGTGCGAGAGTGTGAGAGTGCGAGAGTGTGAGAGTGTGAGAGTGTGAGAGTGTGTGAGTGCGAGTGCGAGAGCGAGAGTGTGAGAGTGTGAGAGTGCGAGAGTGCGAGAGTGCGAATGAGAGTGTGAGAGTGCGAGAGTACGAGAGTGCGAGAGTGCGAGAGTGCGAGAGTGAATGAGAGTGTTGAGAGTGAGAGTGTGCGTGTGAGAGTGTGAGTGTGCGAGTGCGTGAGTGCGAGTGCGTGAGTGTGAGTGCGTGAGTGCGAGAGCGTGAGTGCGAGTGCGAGAGCGAGAGTGTGAGAGTGTGAGAGTGTGAGAGTGTGAGAGTGTGAGAGTGTGAGAGTGCGAGAGTGCGAGAGTGCGAATGAGAGTGCGAGAGTATGAGAGTGCGAGAGTGCGAATGAGAGTGTGAGAGTGTGAGAGTGTGAGAGTGTGAGAGTGTGAGAGTGCGAGAGTGAATGAGAGTGTTGAGAGTGAGAGTGTGAGAGTGTGCGTGTGAGAGCGTGAGTGTGAGTGCGTGAGTGCGAGTGCGTGAGTGCGAGAGCGAGAGTGCGAGAGTGCGAGAGTGCGAGAGTGCGAGAGTGTGAGAGTGTGCGAGTGTGCGTGCGAGTGTGCGAGAGTGCGTGCGAAAGTGCGAGAGTGCGAGAGTGCGAGAGTGCGAGAGTGCGAGTGTGCGAGTGTGCGAGTGTGAGAGTGAGTGAGAGTGTGAGTGTGCGTGTGAGAGAGTGCGAGAGTGAGTGAGTGAGAGTGTGAGAGTGTGAGAGTGTTGAGAGTGAGAGTGTGAGAGTGTGCGAGTGCGTGAGTGCGAGTGCGTGAGTGCGAGTGCGTGAGTGCGAGTGTGTGAGTGCGAGTGCGAGAGTGTGAGTGCGAGAGTGTGAGAGTGAGAGTGTGAGTGCGAGAGTGCGAGAGTGCGAGAGTGAATGAGAGTGTTGAGAGTGAGAGTGTGAGAGTGTGCGTGTGAGAGTGTACGTGTGCGAGTGCGTGAGTGCGAGTGCGTGAGTGCGAGTGCGTGAGTGCGAGTGCGTGAGTGCGAGTGCGTGAGTGCGAGTGTGAGAGCGAGAGTGTGAGAGTGTGAGAGTGTGAGAGTGTGAGAGTGCGAGAGTGCGAGAGTGCGAGAGTGCGAATGAGAGTGCGAGAGCGCGAGAGTGCGAGAGCGCGAGAGTGCGAATGAGAGTGTGAGAGTGTGAGAGTGCGAGAGTGCGAGAGTGCGAGAGTGAATGAGAGTGTTGAGAGTGAGAGTGTGAGAGTATGCGTGTGAGAGTGTGCGTGTGCGAGTGCGTGAGTGCGAGTGCGTGAGTGCGAGAGCGCGAGAGTGTGAGAGCGCGAGAGTGCGAATGAGAGTGTGAGAGCGTGAGAGTGCGAGAGTGCGAGAGTGCGAGAGTGAATGAGAGTGTTGAGAGTGAGAGTGTGAGAGTGTGCGTGTGTGAGTGTGCGTGTGCGAGTGCGTGAGTGCGAGAGTGCGAGAGTGCGAGAGTGCGAGAGTGCGAATGAGATTGCGAGAGTGCGAGAGTACGAGAGTGCGAGAGTGCGAATGAGAGTGTGAGAGTGTGAGAGTGTGAGAGTGTGAGAGTGCGAGAGTGAATGAGAGTGTGAGTGTGAGAGTGTGCGTGTGAGAGCGTGAGTGTGCGAGTGCGTGAGTGCGAGTGCGTGAGTGCGAGAGCGAGAGTGCGAGAGTGCGAGAGCGCGAGAGCGCGAGAGTGCGAGAGTGCGAGAGTGCGAGAGTGTGAGAGTGTGCGTGCGAGAGTGCGAGAGTGCGAGAGTGCGAGAGTGCGAGTGTGCGAGTGTGCGAGTGTGCGAGTGTGCGTGTGAGAGAGTGCGAGAGTGAGAGAGTGAGAGTGTGAGAGTGTGAGAGTGTGAGAGTGTGAGAGTGTTGAGAGTGAGAGTGTGAGAGTGTGTGTGCGAGTGCGTGAGTGCGAGTGCGTGAGTGCGAGTGCGTGAGTGCGAGTGCGTGAGTGCGAGTGCGTGAGTGCGAGTGCGAGAGCGAGAGTGTGAGAGTGTGAGAGTGTGAGAGTGCGAGAGTGTGAGAGTGCGTGAGTGCGAGTGCGAGAGCGAGAGTGTGAGAGTGTGAGAGTGTGAGAGTGCGAGAGTGCGAGAGTGCGAGAGTGCAAATGAGAGTGCGAGAGTGCGAATGAGAGTGCGAGAGTGCGAGAGTACGAGAGTGCGAGAGTGCGAGAGTGCGAGAGTGAATGAGAGTGTTGAGAGTGAGAGTGTGCGTGTGAGAGTGTGAGTGTGCGAGTGCGTGAGTGCGAGAGTGTGAGTGCGAGAGTGCGAGAGTGTGAGAGTGCGAGAGTGTGAGAGTGTGAGAGTGTGAGAGTGTGAGAGTGCGTGAGTGCGAGTGCGAGAGCGAGAGTGTGAGAGTGTGAGAGTGCGAGAGTGCGAGAGTGCGAGAGTGCGAATGAGAGTGCGAGAGTGCGAGAGTGCGAATGAGAGTGCGAGAGTACGAGAGTGCGAGAGTGCGAGAGTGCGAGAGTGAATGAGAGTGTTGAGAGTGAGAGTGTGCGTGTGAGAGTGTGAGTGTGCGAGTGCGTGAGTGCGAGTGCGTGAGTGCGAGTGCGTGAGTGCGAGAGCGTGAGTGCGAGTGCGAGAGCGAGAGTGTGAGAGTGTGAGAGTGTGTGAGTGTGAGAGTGTGAGAGTGTGAGAGTGCGAATGAGAGTGCGAGAGTACGAGAGTGCGAGAGTGCGAATGAGAGTGTGAGAGTGTGAGAGTGTGAGAGTGTGAGAGTGCGAGAGTGAATGAGAGTGTTGAGAGTGAGAGTGTGAGAGTGTGCGTGTGAGAGCGTGAGTGTGCGAGTGCGTGAGTGCGAGTGCGTGAGTGCGAGTGCGTGAGTGCAAGAGCGAGAGTGCGAGAGTGCGAGAGTGCGAGAGTGCGAGAGTGCGAGAGTGCGAGAGTGCGAGAGTGCGAGAGTGTGAGAGTGTGCGAGTGTGCGTGCGAGTGTGCGAGTGTGCGTGCGAGTGTGCGAGAGTGCGTGCGAGAGTGCGAGAGTGTGAGAGTGCGAGAGTGCGAGAGTGCGAGTGTGCGAGTGTGCGAGTGTGAGAGTGAGTGAGAGTGTGAGTGTGCGTGTGAGAGAGTGCGAGAGTGAGAGAGTGAGAGTGTGAGAGTGTGAGAGTGTGAGAGTGTTGAGAGTGAGAGTGTGAGAGTGTGTGTGCGAGTGCGTGAGTGCGAGTGCGTGAGTGCGAGTGCGTGAGTGCGAGTGCGTGAGTGCGAGTGCGTGAGTGCGAGTGCAAGTGCGAGTGCGAGAGTGTGAGTGCAAGAGTGCGAGAGTGTGAGAGTGTGAGAGTGCGAGAGTGTGAGAGTGTGAGAGTGTGAGAGTGTGAGAGTGCGTGAGCGAGAGTGTGAGAGTGTGAGAGTGTGAGAGTGCGAGAGTGCGAGAGTGCGAATGAGAGTGCGAGAGTGCGAGAGTGCGAGAGTGCGAGAGTGCGAGAGTGAATGAGAGTGTTGAGAGTGAGAGTGTGCGTGTGAGAGTGTGAGTGTGCGAGTGCGTGAGTGCGAGTGCGTGAGTGCGAGTGCGTGAGTGCGAGTGCGTGAGTGCGAGAGCGAGAGAGCGAGAGTGCGAGAGTGCGAGAGTGCGAGAGTGTGAATGAGAGTGTGAGAGTGTGCGAGTGTGCGTGCGAGAGTGCGAGAGTGCGAGTGTGCGAGTGTGCGAGTGTGCGAGTGTGCGAGAGTGCGAGAGCGCGAGAGTGCAAGAGCGCGAGAGTGCGAGAGTGAATGAGAGTGTTGAGAGTGAGAGTGTGCATGTGAGAGTGTGAGTGTGCGAGTGCGTGAGTGCGAGTGCGTGAGTGCGAGTGCGTGAGTGCGAGTGCGTGAGTGCGAGAGCGAGAGTGCGAGAGTGCGAGAGTGCGAGAGTGTGAATGAGAGTGTGAGAGTGTGCGAGTGTGCGTGCGAGAGTGCGAGAGTGCGAGAGTGCGAGAGTGCGAGTGTGCGAGTGTGCGAGTGTGCGAGAGTGCGAGAGTGCGAGAGTGTGAGAGTGAGTGAGAGTGTGAGTGTGCGTGTGAGAGAGTGCGAGAGTGAGAGAGTGAGAGTGTTGAGAGTGAGAGTGTGAGAGTGTGTGTGCGAGTGCGTGAGTGCGAGTGCGTGAGTGCGAGTGCATGAGTGCGAGTGCATGAGTGCGAGTGCGTGAGTGCGAGTGCGTGAGTGCGAGTGCGAGAGCGAGAGTGTGAGAGTGTGAGAGTGCGAGAGCGCGAGAGTGCGAGAGCGCGAGAGTGCGAGAGCGCGAGAGTGCGAATGAGAGTGTGAGAGTGCGAGAGTGCGAGAGTGCGAGAGTGAATGAGAGTGTTGAACGTGAGAGTGTGAGAGTGTGCGTGTGAGAGTGTGCGTGTGCGAGTGCGTGAGTGCGAGTGCGTGAGTGCGAGAGCGCGAGAGTGCGAGAGCGCGAGAGTGCGAATGAGAGTGTGAGAGCATGAGAGTGCGAGAGTGCGAGAGTGAATGAGAGTGTTGAGAGTGTGCGTGTGAGAGTGTGCGTGTGCGAGTGCGTGAGTGCGAGTGCGAGTGTGAGTGCGTGAGTGCGAGTGCGTGAGTGCGAGTGCGTGAGTGCGAGTGCGTGAGTGCGAGTGCGAGAGCGAGAGTGTGAGAGTGTGAGAGTGCGAGAGTGCGAGAGTGCGAGAGTGCGAGAGTGCGAGAGTACGAGAGTGCGAGAGTGCGAATGAGAGTGTGAGAGTGTGAGAGTGTGAGAGTACGAGAGTGCGAGAGTGAATGAGAGTGTTGAGAGTGAGAGTGTGAGAGTGTGCGTGTGAGAGCGTGAGTGTGCGAGTGCGTGAGTGCGAGTGCGTGAGTGCGAGTGCGTGAGTGCGAGTGCGTGAGTGCAAGAGTGCGAGAGTGCGAGAGTGCGAGAGTGTGCGAGTGTGCGTGCGAGTGTGCGAGAGTGCGTGCGAGAGTGCGAGAGTGCGAGAGTGCGAGTGTGCGAGTGTGCGAGTGTGAGAGTGAGTGAGAGTGTGAGTATGCGTGTGAGAGAGTGCGAGAGTGAGAGAGTGAGAGTGTGAGAGTGTGAGAGTGTGAGAGTGTTGAGAGTGAGAGTGTGAGAGTGTGTGTGCGAGTGCGTGAGTGCGAGTGCGTGAGTGCGAGTGCGTGAGTGCGAGAGCGTGAGTGCGAGTGCGTGAGTGTGAGTGCGAGAGTGTGAGTGCGAGAGTGTGAGTGCGAGAGTGCGAGAGTGTGAGAGTGCGAGAGTGTGAGAGTGTGAGAGTGTGAGAGTGCGTGAGTGCGAGTGCGAGAGCGAGAGTGTGAGAGTGTGAGAGTGCGAGAGTGCGAGAGTGCGAGAGTGCAAATGAGAGTGCGAGAGTGCGAGAGTGCGAATGAGAGTGCGAGAGTACGAGAGTGCGAGAGTGCGAGAGTGCGAGAGTGAATGAGAGTGTTGAGAGTGAGAGTGTGCGTGTGAGAGTGTGAGTGTGCGAGTGCGTGAGTGCGAGTGCGTGAGTGCGAGTGCGTGAGTGCGAGAGCGTGAGTGCGAGTGCGAGAGCGAGAGTGTGAGAGTGTGAGAGTGTGTGAGTGTGAGAGTGTGAGAGTGTGAGAGTGCGAATGAGAGTGCGAGAGTACGAGAGTGCGAGAGTGCGAATGAGAGTGTGAGAGTGTGAGAGTGTGAGAGTGTGAGAGTGCGAGAGTGAATGAGAGTGTTGAGAGTGAGAGTGTGAGAGTGTGCGTGTGAGAGCGTGAGTGTGCGAGTGCGTGAGTGCGAGTGCGTGAGTGCGAGTGCGTGAGTGCAAGAGCGAGAGTGCGAGAGTGCGAGAGTGCGAGAGTGCGAGAGTGTGAGAGTGTGCGAGTGTGCGTGCGAGTGTGCGAGTGTGCGTGCGAGAGTGCGTGCGAGAGTGCGAGAGTGCGAGAGTGCGAGAGTGCGAGAGTGCGAGTGTGCGAGTGTGCGAGTGTGAGAGTGAGTGAGAGTGTGAGTGTGCGTGTGAGAGAGTGCGAGAGTGAGAGAGTGAGAGTGTGAGAGTGTGAGAGTGTGAGAGTGTTGAGAGTGAGAGTGTGAGAGTGTGTGTGCGAGTGCGTGAGTGCGAGTGCGTGAGTGCGAGTGCGTGAGTGCGAGTGCGTGAGTGCGAGTGCGAGTGCGAGTGCGAGAGTGTGAGTGCAAGAGTGCGAGAGTGTGAGAGTGTGAGAGTGCGAGAGTGTGAGAGTGTGAGAATGTGAGAGTGTGAGAGTGCGTGAGCGAGAGTGTGAGAGTGTGAGAGTGCGAGAGTGCGAGAGTGCGAGAGTGCGAATGAGAGTGCGAGAGTGCGAGAGTGCGAGAGTGCGAGAGTGCGAGAGTGCGAGAGTGAATGAGAGTGTTGAGAGTGAGAGTGTGCGTGTGAGAGTGTGAGTGTGCGAGTGCGTGAGTGCGAGTGCGTGAGTGCGAGTGCGTGAGTGCGAGTGCGTGAGTGCGAGAGCGAGAGAGCGAGAGTGCGAGAGTGCGAGAGTGCGAGAGTGTGAATGAGAGTGTGAGAGTGTGCGAGTGTGCGTGCGAGAGTGCGAGAGTGCGAGTGTGCGAGTGTGCGAGTGTGCGAGTGTGCGAGTGTGCGAGAGCGCGAGAGTGCGAGAGCGCGAGAGTGCGAGAGTGAATGAGAGTGTTGAGAGTGAGAGTGTGCATGTGAGAGTGTGAGTGTGCGAGTGCGTGAGTGCGAGTGCGTGAGTGCGAGTGCGTGAGTGCGAGTGCGTGAGTGCGAGAGCGAGAGTGCGAGAGTGCGAGAGTGTGAATGAGAGTGTGAGAGTGTGCGAGTGTGCGTGCGAGAGTGCGAGAGTGCGAGAGTGCGAGTGTGCGAGTGTGCGAGTGTGCGAGAGTGCGAGAGTGCGAGAGTGTGAGAGTGAGTGAGAGTGTGAGTGTGCGTGTGAGAGAGTGCGAGAGTGAGTGAGTGAGAGTGTTGAGAGTGAGAGTGTGAGAGTGTGTGTGCGAGTGCGTGAGTGCGAGTGCGTGAGTGCGAGTGCATGAGTGCGAGTGCCTGAGTGCGAGTGCGTGAGTGCGAGTGCGTGAGTGCGAGTGCGAGAGCGAGAGTGTGAGAGTGTGAGAGTGCGAGAGCGCGAGAGTGCGAGAGCGCGAGAGTGCGAGAGCGCGAGAGTGCGAATGAGAGTGTGAGAGTGCGAGAGTGCGAGAGTGCGAGAGTGAATGAGAGTGTTGAACGTGAGAGTGTGAGAGTGTGCGTGTGAGAGTGTGCGTGTGCGAGTGCGTGAGTGCGAGTGCGTGAGTGCGAGAGCGCGAGAGCGCGAGAGTGCGAATGAGAGTGTGAGAGCATGAGAGTGCGAGAGTGCGAGAGTGAATGAGAGTGTTGAGAGTGTGCGTGTGAGAGTGTGCGTGTGCGAGTGCGTGAGTGCGAGTGCGAGTGCGAGTGCGTGAGTGCGAGTGCGTGAGTGCGAGTGCGTGAGTGCGAGTGCGTGAGTGCGAGTGCGAGAGCGAGAGTGTGAGAGTGTGAGAGTGCGAGAGTGCGAGAGTGCGAGAGTGCGAGAGTACGAGAGTGCGAGAGTGCGAATGAGAGTGTGAGAGTGTGAGAGTGTGAGAGTACGAGAGTGCGAGAGTGAATGAGAGTGTTGAGAGTGAGAGTGTGAGAGTGTGCGTGTGAGAGCGTGCGTGTGAGAGCGTGAGTGTGCGAGTGCGTGAGTGCAAGTGCGTGAGTGCGAGTGCGTGAGTGCGAGTGCGTGAGTGTGAGTGCGAGAGTGCAAGAGTGCGAGAGTGCGAGAGTGCGAGAGTGGGCGAGTGTGCGTGCGAGTGTGCGAGAGTGCGTGCGAGAGTGCGAGAGTGCGAGTGTGCGAGTGTGCGAGTGTGCGAGTGTGCGAGTGTGAGAGTTAGTGAGAGTGTGAGTGTGCGTGTGAGAGAGTGCGAGAGTGAGAGTGTGAGAGTGTGAGAGTGTTGAGAGTGAGAGTGTGAGAGTGTGTGTGCGAGTGCGTGAGTGTGAGTGCGTGAGTGCGAGTGCGTGAGTGCGAGTGTGTGAGTGCGAGTGCGTGAGTGCGAGTGCGAGAGTGTGAGTGTGAGAGTGTGAGTGCGAGAGTGCGAGAGTGTGAGAGTGCGAGAGTGTGAGAGTGTGAGAGTGTGAGAGTGTGAGAGTGCGTGAGTGCGAGTGCGAGAGCGAGAGTGTGAGAGTGCGAGAGTGTGAGAGTGCGAGAGTGCGAGAGTGCGAGAGTGCGAGAGTGCGAGAGTGCGAGAGTGCGAGAGTGCGAGTGTGAGAGTGAGTGAGAGTGTGAGTGTGCGTGTGAGAGAGTGCGAGAGTGAGAGAGTGAGAGTGTGAGAGTGTGAGAGTGTGAGAGTGTTGAGAGTGAGAGTGTGAGAGTGTGTGTGCGAGTGCGTGAGTGCGAGTGCGTGAGTGCGAGTGCGTGAGTGCGAGTGCGAGAGTGTGAGTGAGAGAGTGTGAGTGCGAGAGTGCGAGAGCGTGAGAGTGCGAGAGTGTGAGAGTGTGAGAGTGTGAGAGTGTGTGAGTGCGAGTGCGAGAGCGAGAGTGTGAGAGTGTGAGAGTGCGAGAGTGCGAGAGTGCGAGAGTGCGAGAGTGCGAATGAGAGTGTGAGAGTGCGAGAGTACGAGAGTGCGAGAGTGCGAGAGTGCGAGAGTGAATGAGAGTGTTGAGAGTGAGAGTGTGCGTGTGAGAGTGTGAGTGTGCGAGTGCGAGTGCGTGAGTGTGAGTGCGTGAGTGCGAGAGCGTGAGTGCGAGTGCGAGAGCGAGAGTGTGAGAGTGTGAGAGTGTGAGAGTGTGAGAGTGTGAGAGTGTGAGAGTGCGAGAGTGCGAGAGTGCGAATGAGAGTGCGAGAGTACGAGAGTGCGAGAGTGCGAATGAGAGTGTGAGAGTGTGAGAGTGTGAGAGTGTGAGAGTGTGAGAGTGCGAGAGTGAATGAGAGTGTTGAGAGTGAGAGTGTGAGAGTGTGCGTGTGAGAGCGTGAGTGTGAGTGCGTGAGTGCGAGTGCGTGAGTGCGAGAGCGAGAGTGCGAGAGTGCGAGAGTGCGAGAGTGTGAGAGTGTGCGAGTGTGCGTGCGAGTGTGCGAGAGTGCGTGCGAAAGTGCGAGAGTGCGAGAGTGCGAGAGTGCGAGAGTGCGAGTGTGCGAGTGTGCGAGTGTGAGAGTGAGTGAGAGTGTGAGTGTGCGTGTGAGAGAGTGCGAGAGTGAGTGAGTGAGAGTGTGAGAGTGTGAGAGTGTTGAGAGTGAGAGTGTGAGAGTGTGCGAGTGCGTGAGTGCGAGTGCGTGAGTGCGAGTGCGTGAGTGCGAGTGTGTGAGTGCGAGTGCGAGAGTGTGAGTGCGAGAGTGTGAGAGTGAGAGTGTGAGTGCGAGAGTGCGAGAGTGCGAGAGTGAATGAGAGTGTTGAGAGTGAGAGTGTGAGAGTGTGCGTGTGAGAGTGTACGTGTGCGAGTGCGTGAGTGCGAGTGCGTGAGTGCGAGTGCGTGAGTGCGAGTGCGTGAGTGCGAGTGCGTGAGTGCGAGTGTGAGAGCGAGAGTGTGAGAGTGTGAGAGTGTGAGAGTGTGAGAGTGCGAGAGTGCGAGAGTGCGAGAGTGCGAATGAGAGTGCGAGAGCGCGAGAGTGCGAGAGCGCGAGAGTGCGAATGAGAGTGTGAGAGTGTGAGAGTGCGAGAGTGCGAGAGTGCGAGAGTGAATGAGAGTGTTGAGAGTGAGAGTGTGAGAGTATGCGTGTGAGAGTGTGCGTGTGCGAGTGCGTGAGTGCGAGTGCGTGAGTGCGAGAGCGCGAGAGTGTGAGAGCGCGAGAGTGCGAATGAGAGTGTGAGAGCGTGAGAGTGCGAGAGTGCGAGAGTGCGAGAGTGAATGAGAGTGTTGAGAGTGAGAGTGTGAGAGTGTGCGTGTGTGAGTGTGCGTGTGCGAGTGCGTGAGTGCGAGAGTGCGAGAGTGCGAGAGTGCAAGAGTGCGAATGAGATTGCGAGAGTGCGAGAGTACGAGAGTGCGAGAGTGCGAATGAGAGTGTGAGAGTGTGAGAGTGTGAGAGTGCGAGAGTGAATGAGAGTGTGAGTGTGAGAGTGTGCGTGTGAGAGCGTGAGTGTGCGAGTGCGTGAGTGCGAGTGCGTGAGTGCGAGAGCGAGAGTGCGAGAGTGCGAGAGCGCGAGAGCGCGAGAGTGCGAGAGTGCGAGAGTGCGAGAGTGTGAGAGTGTGCGTGCGAGAGTGCGAGAGTGCGAGAGTGCGAGAGTGCGAGTGTGCGAGTGTGCGAGTGTGCGAGTGTGCGTGTGAGAGAGTGCGAGAGTGAGAGAGTGAGAGTGTGAGAGTGTGAGAGTGTGAGAGTGTGAGAGTGTTGAGAGTGAGAGTGTGAGAGTGTGTGTGCGAGTGCGTGAGTGCGAGTGCGTGAGTGCGAGTGCGTGAGTGCGAGTGCGTGAGTGCGAGTGCGTGAGTGCGAGTGCGAGAGCGAGAGTGTGAGAGTGTGAGAGTGTGAGAGTGCGAGAGTGTGAGAGTGCGTGAGTGCGAGTGCGAGAGCGAGAGTGTGAGAGTGTGAGAGTGTGAGAGTGCGAGAGTGCGAGAGTGCGAGAGTGCAAATGAGAGTGCGAGAGTGCGAATGAGAGTGCGAGAGTGCGAGAGTACGAGAGTGCGAGAGTGCGAGAGTGCGAGAGTGAATGAGAGTGTTGAGAGTGAGAGTGTGCGTGTGAGAGTGTGAGTGTGCGAGTGCGTGAGTGCGAGAGTGTGAGTGCGAGAGTGCGAGAGTGTGAGAGTGCGAGAGTGTGAGAGTGTGAGAGTGTGAGAGTGTGAGAGTGCGTGAGTGCGAGTGCGAGAGCGAGAGTGTGAGAGTGTGAGAGTGCGAGAGTGCGAGAGTGCGAGAGTGCGAATGAGAGTGCGAGAGTGCGAGAGTGCGAATGAGAGTGCGAGAGTACGAGAGTGCGAGAGTGCGAGAGTGCGAGAGTGAATGAGAGTGTTGAGAGTGAGAGTGTGCGTGTGAGAGTGTGAGTGTGCGAGTGCGTGAGTGCGAGTGCGTGAGTGCGAGTGCGTGAGTGCGAGAGCGTGAGTGCGAGTGCGAGAGCGAGAGTGTGAGAGTGTGAGAGTGTGTGAGTGTGAGAGTGTGAGAGTGTGAGAGTGCGATTGAGAGTGCGAGAGTACGAGAGTGCGAGAGTGCGAATGAGAGTGTGAGAGTGTGAGAGTGTGAGAGTGTGAGAGTGCGAGAGTGAATGAGAGTGTTGAGAGTGAGAGTGTGAGAGTGTGCGTGTGAGAGCGTGAGTGTGCGAGTGCGTGAGTGCGAGTGCGTGAGTGCGAGTGCGTGAGTGCAAGAGCGAGAGTGCGAGAGTGCGAGAGTGCGAGAGTGCGAGAGTGCGAGAGTGCGAGAGTGCGAGAGTGTGAGAGTGTGCGAGTGTGCGTGCGAGTGTGCGAGTGTGCGTGCGAGTGTGCGAGAGTGCGTGCGAGAGTGCGAGAGTGCGAGAGTGCGAGAGTGCGAGAGTGCGAGAGTGCGAGTGTGCGAGTGTGAGAGTGAGTGAGAGTGTGAGTGTGCGTGTGAGAGAGTGCGAGAGTGAGAGAGTGAGAGTGTGAGAGTGTGAGAGTGTGAGAGTGTTGAGAGTGAGAGTGTGAGAGTGTGTGTGCGAGTGCGTGAGTGCGAGTGCGTGAGTGCGAGTGCGTGAGTGCGAGTGCGTGAGTGCGAGTGCGTGAGTGCGAGTGCAAGTGCGAGTGCGAGAGTGTGAGTGCAAGAGTGCGAGAGTGTGAGAGTGTGAGAGTGCGAGAGTGTGAGAGTGTGAGAGTGTGAGAGTGTGAGAGTGCGTGAGCGAGAGTGTGAGAGTGTGAGAGTGCGAGAGTGCGAGAGTGCGAGAGTGCGAATGAGAGTGCGAGAGTGCGAGAGTGCGAGAGTGCGAGAGTGCGAGAGTGAATGAGAGTGTTGAGAGTGAGAGTGTGCGTGTGAGAGTGTGAGTGTGCGAGTGCGTGAGTGCGAGTGCGTGAGTGCGAGTGCGTGAGTGCGAGTGCGTGAGTGCGAGAGCGAGAGAGCGAGAGTGCGAGAGTGCGAGAGTGCGAGAGTGTGAATGAGAGTGTGAGAGTGTGCGAGTGTGCGTGCGAGAGTGCGAGAGTGCGAGTGTGCGAGTGTGCGAGTGTGCGAGTGTGCGAGAGTGCGAGAGCGCGAGAGTGCGAGAGCGCGAGAGTGCGAGAGTGAATGAGAGTGTTGAGAGTGAGAGTGTGCATGTGAGAGTGTGAGTGTGCGAGTGCGTGAGTGCGAGTGCGTGAGTGCGAGTGCGTGAGTGCGAGTGCGTGAGTGCGAGAGCGAGAGTGCGAGAGTGCGAGAGTGCGAGAGTGTGAATGAGAGTGTGAGAGTGTGCGAGTGTGCGTGCGAGAGTGCGAGAGTGCGAGAGTGCGAGAGTGCGAGTGTGCGAGTGTGCGAGTGTGCGAGAGTGCGAGAGTGCGAGAGTGTGAGAGTGAGTGAGAGTGTGAGTGTGCGTGTGAGAGAGTGCGAGAGTGAGAGAGTGAGAGTGTTGAGAGTGAGAGTGTGAGAGTGTGTGTGCGAGTGTGTGAGTGCGAGTGCGTGAGTGCGAGTGCATGAGTGCGAGTGCATGAGTGCGAGTGCGTGAGTGCGAGTGCGTGAGTGCGAGTGCGAGAGCGAGAGTGTGAGAGTGTGAGAGTGCGAGAGCGCGAGAGTGCGAGAGCGCGAGAGTGCGAATGAGAGTGTGAGAGTGCGAGAGTGCGAGAGTGCGAGAGTGAATGAGAGTGTTGAACGTGAGAGTGTGAGAGTGTGCGTGTGAGAGTGTGCGTGTGCGAGTGCGTGAGTGCGAGTGCGTGAGTGCGAGTGCGTGAGTGCGAGAGCGCGAGAGTGCGAGAGCGCGAGAGTGCGAGAGTGCGAATGAGAGTGTGAGAGCATGAGAGTGCGAGAGTGCGAGAGTGAATGAGAGTGTTGAGAGTGTGCGTGTGAGAGTGTGCGTGTGCGAGTGCGTGAGTGCGAGTGCGAGTGTGAGTGCGTGAGTGCGAGTGCGTGAGTGCGAGTGCGTGAGTGCGAGTGCGTGAGTGCGAGTGCGAGAGCGAGAGTGTGAGAGTGTGAGAGTGCGAGAGTGCGAGAGTGCGAGAGTGCGAGAGTGCGAGAGTACGAGAGTGCGAGAGTGCGAATGAGAGTGTGAGAGTGTGAGAGTGTGAGAGTACGAGAGTGCGAGAGTGAATGAGAGTGTTGAGAGTGAGAGTGTGAGAGTGTGCGTGTGAGAGCGTGAGTGTGCGAGTGCGTGAGTGCGAGTGCGTGAGTGCGAGTGCGTGAGTGCGAGTGCGTGAGTGCAAGAGTGCGAGAGTGCGAGAGTGCGAGAGTGTGCGAGTGTGCGTGCGAGTGTGCGAGAGTGCGTGCGAGAGTGCGAGAGTGCGAGAGTGCGAGAGTGCGAGAGTGCGAGTGTGCGAGTGTGCGAGTGTGCGAGTGTGCGAGTGTGAGAGTTAGTGAGAGTGTGAGTGTGCGTGTGAGAGAGTGCGAGAGTGAGAGTGTGAGAGTGTGAGAGTGTTGAGAGTGAGAGTGTGAGAGTGTGTGTGCGAGTGCGTGAGTGCGAGTGCGTGAGTGCGAGTGCGTGAGTGCGTGTGTGTGAGTGCGAGTGCGTGAGTGCGAGTGCGAGAGTGTGAGTGTGAGAGTGTGAGTGCGAGAGTGCGAGAGTGTGAGAGTGCGAGAGTGTGAGAGTGTGAGAGTGTGAGAGTGCGTGAGTGCGAGTGCGAGAGCGAGAGTGTGAGAGTGCGAGAGTGCGAGAGTGCGAGAGTGCGAGAGTGCGAGAGTGCGAGAGTGCGAGTGTGAGAGTGAGTGAGAGTGTGAGTGTGCGTGTGAGAGAGTGCGAGAGTGAGAGAGTGAGAGTGTGAGAGTGTGAGAGTGTGAGAGTGTTGAGAGTGAGAGTGTGAGAGTGTGTGTGCGAGTGCGTGAGTGCGAGTGCGTGAGTGCGAGTGCGTGAGTGCGAGTGCGTGAGTGCGAGTGCGAGAGTGTGAGTGCGAGAGTGTGAGTGCGAGAGTGCGAGAGTGTGAGAGTGCGAGAGTGTGAGAGTGTGAGAGTGTGAGAGTGTGTGAGTGCGAGTGCGAGAGCGAGAGTGTGAGAGTGTGAGAGTGCGAGAGTGCGAGAGTGCGAGAGTGCGAATGAGAGTGCGAGAGTGCGAGAGTACGAGAGTGCGAGAGTGCGAGAGTGCGAGAGTGAATGAGAGTGTTGAGAGTGAGAGTGTGCGTGTGAGAGTGTGAGTGTGCGAGTGCGTGAGTGCGAGTGCGTGAGTGCGAGTGCGTGAGTGCGAGAGCGTGAGTGCGAGTGCGAGAGCGAGAGTGTGAGAGTGTGAGAGTGTGAGAGTGTGAGAGTGTGAGAGTGTGAGAGTGCGAGAGTGCGAGAGTGCGAATGAGAGTGCGAGAGTACGAGAGTGCGAGAGTGCGAATGAGAGTGTGAGAGTGTGAGAGTGTGAGAGTGTGAGAGTGTGAGAGTGCGAGAGTGAATGAGAGTGTTGAGAGTGAGAGTGTGAGAGTGTGCGTGTGAGAGCGTGAGTGTGAGTGCGTGAGTGCGAGTGCGTGAGTGCGAGAGCGAGAGTGCGAGAGTGCGAGAGTGCGAGAGTGTGAGAGTGTGCGAGTGTGCGTGCGAGTGTGCGAGAGTGCGTGCGAAAGTGCAAGAGTGCGAGAGTGCGAGAGTGCGAGAGTGCGAGAGTGCGAGAGTGCGAGTGTGCGAGTGTGCGAGTGTGAGAGTGAGTGAGAGTGTGAGTGTGCGTGTGAGAGAGTGCGAGAGTGAGTGAGTGAGAGTGTGAGAGTGTGAGAGTGTGAGAGTGTTGAGAGTGAGAGTGTGAGAGTGTGTGTGCGAGTGCGTGAGTGCGAGTGCGTGAGTGCGAGTGCGTGAGTGCGAGTGCGTGAGTGCGAGTGTGTGAGTGCGAGTGCGAGAGTGTGAGTGCGAGAGTGTGAGAGTGAGAGTGTGAGTGCGAGAGTGCGAGAGTGCGAGAGTGAATGAGAGTGTTGAGAGTGAGAGTGTGAGAGTGTGCGTGTGAGAGTGTGCGTGTGCGAGTGCGTGAGTGCGAGTGCGTGAGTGCGAGTGCGTGAGTGCGAGTGTGTGAGTGCGAGTGCGTGAGTGCGAGTGCGAGAGCGAGAGTGTGAGAGTGTGAGAGTGTGAGAGTGTGAGTGTGCGAGAGTGCGAGAGTGCGAGAGTGCGAATGAGAGTGCGAGAGCGCGAGAGTGCGAGAGCGCGAGAGTGCGAATGAGAGTGTGAGAGTGTGAGAGTGCGAGAGTGCGAGAGTGCGAGTGTGAATGAGAGTGTTGAGAGTGAGAGTGTGAGAGTATGCGTGTGAGAGTGTGCGTGTGCGAGTGCGTGAGTGCGAGTGCGTGAGTGCGAGAGCGCGAGAGTGTGAGAGCGCGAGAGTGCGAATGAGAGTGTGAGAGCGTGAGAGTGCGAGAGTGCGAGAGTGCGAGAGTGAATGAGAGTGTTGAGAGTGAGAGTGTGAGAGTGTGCGTGTGTGAGTGTGCGTGTGCGAGTGCGTGAGTGCGAGAGTGCGAGAGTGCGAGAGTGCGAGAGTGCGAATGAGATTGCGAGAGTGCGAGAGTACGAGAGTGCGAGAGTGCGAATGAGAGTGTGAGAGTGTGAGAGTGTGAGAGTGTGAGAGTGCGAGAGTGAATGAGAGTGTGAGTGTGAGAGTGTGCGTGTGAGAGCGTGAGTGTGCGAGTGCGTGAGTGCGAGTGCGTGAGTGCGAGAGCGAGAGTGCGAGAGTGCGAGAGCGCAAGAGCGCGAGAGTGCGAGAGTGCGAGAGTGCGAGAGTGTGAGAGTGTGCGTGCGAGAGTGCGAGAGTGCGAGAGTGCGAGAGTGCGAGTGTGCGAGTGTGCGAGTGTGCGAGTGTGCGTGTGAGAGAGTGCGAGAGTGAGAGAGTGAGAGTGTGAGAGTGTGAGAGTGTGAGAGTGTGAGAGTGTTGAGAGTGAGAGTGTGAGAGTGTGTGTGCGAGTGCGTGAGTGCGAGTGCGTGAGTGCGAGTGCGTGAGTGCGAGTGCGTGAGTGCGAGTGCGTGAGTGCGAGTGCGAGAGCGAGAGTGTGAGAGTGTGAGAGTGTGAGAGTGCGAGAGTGTGAGAGTGCGTGAGTGCGAGTGCGAGAGCGAGAGTGTGAGAGTGTGAGAGTGTGAGAGAGCGAGAGTGCGAGAGTGCGAGAGTGCGAATGAGAGTGCGAGAGTGCGAATGAGAGTGCGAGAGTGCGAGTGTACGAGAGTGCGAGAGTGCGAGAGTGCGAGAGTGAATGAGAGTGTTGAGAGTGAGAGTGTGCGTGTGAGAGTGTGTGTGCGAGTGCGTGAGTGCGAGTGCGTGAGTGCGAGTGCGTGAGTGCGAGAGCGTGAGTGCGAGTGCGAGAGCGAGAGTGTGAGAGTGTGAGAGTGTGTGAGTGTGAGAGTGTGAGAGTGTGAGAGTGCGAATGAGAGTGCGAGAGTACGAGAGTGCGAGAGTGCGAATGAGAGTGTGAGAGTGTGAGAGTGTGAGAGTGTGAGAGTGCGAGAGTGAATGAGAGTGTTGAGAGTGAGAGTGTGAGAGTGTGCGTGTGAGAGCGTGAGTGTGCGAGTGCGTGAGTGCGAGTGCGTGAGTGTGAGTGCGTGAGTGCAAGAGCGAGAGTGCGAGAGTGCGAGAGTGCGAGAGTGCGAGAGTGCGAGAGTGTGAGAGTGTGCGAGTGTGCGTGCGAGTGTGCGAGAGTGCGTGCGAGAGTGCGAGAGTGCGAGAGTGCGAGAGTGCGAGAGTGCGAGTGTGCGAGTGTGCGAGTGTGAGAGTGAGTGAGAGTGTGAGTGTGCGTGTGAGAGAGTGCGAGAGTGAGAGAGTGAGAGTGTGAGAGTGTGAGAGTGTGAGAGTGTTGAGAGTGAGAGTGTGAGAGTGTGTGTGCGAGTGCGTGAGTGCGAGTGCGTGAGTGCGAGTGCGTGAGTGCGAGTGCGTGAGTGCGAGTGCGTGAGTGCGAGTGCGAGTGCGAGTGCGAGAGTGTGAGTGCAAGAGTGCGAGAGTGTGAGAGTGCGAGAGTGTGAGAGTGTGAGAGTGTGAGAGTGCGTGAGCGAGAGTGTGAGAGTGTGAGAGTGCGAGAGTGCGAGAGTGCGAGAGTGCGAATGAGAGTGCGAGAGTGCGAGAGTGCGAGAGTGCGAGAGTGCGAGAGTGAATGAGAGTGTTGAGAGTGAGAGTGTGCGTGTGAGAGTGTGAGTGTGCGAGTGCGTGAGTGCGAGTGCGTGAGTGCGAGTGCGTGAGTGCGAGAGCGAGAGAGCGAGAGTGCGAGAGTGCGAGAGTGCGAGAGTGTGAATGAGAGTGTGAGAGTGTGCGAGTGCGAGTGTGCGAGTGTGCGAGTGTGCGAGTGTGCGAGAGTGCGAGAGCGCGAGAGTGCGAGAGTGCGAGAGTGCGAGAGTGAATGAGAGTGTTGAGAGTGAGAGTGTGCATGTGAGAGTGTGAGTGTGCGAGTGCGTGAGTGCGAGTGCGTGAGTGCGAGTGCGTGAGTGCGAGTGCGTGAGTGCGAGAGCGAGAGTGCGAGAGTGCGAGAGTGCGAGAGTGTGAATGAGAGTGTGAGAGTGTGCGAGTGTGCGTGCGAGAGTGCGAGAGTGCGAGAGTGCGAGAGTGCGAGTGTGCGAGTGTGCGAGTGTGCGAGAGTGCGAGAGTGCGAGAGTGTGAGAGTGAGTGAGAGTGTGAGTGTGCGTGTGAGAGAGTGCGAGAGTGAGAGAGTGAGAGTGTTGAGAGTGAGAGTGTGAGAGTGTGTGTGCGAGTGCGTGAGTGCGAGTGCGTGAGTGCGAGTGCATGAGTGCGAGTGCGTGAGTGCGAGTGCGTGAGTGCGAGTGCGTGAGTGCGAGTGCGAGAGCGAGAGTGTGAGAGTGCGAGAGCGCGAGAGTGCGAGAGCGCGAGAGTGCGATAGCGCGAGAGTGCGAATGAGAGTGTGAGAGTGCGAGAGTGCGAGAGTGCGAGAGTGAATGAGAGTGTTGAACGTGAGAGTGTGAGAGTGTGCGTGTGAGAGTGTGCGTGTGCGAGTGCGTGAGTGCGAGTGCGTGAGTGCGAGAGCGCGAGAGTGCGAGAGCGCGAGAGTGCGAATGAGAGTGTGAGAGCATGAGAGTGCGAGAGTGCGAGAGTGAATGAGAGTGTTGAGAGTGTGCGTGTGAGAGTGTGCGTGTGCGAGTGCGTGAGTGCGAGTGCGAGTGCGAGTGCGTGAGTGCGAGTGCGTGAGTGCGAGTGCGTGAGTGCGAGTGCGTGAGTGCGAGTGCGAGAGCGAGAGTGCGAGAGTGCGAGAGTGCGAGAGTGCGAGAGTGCGAGAGTGCGAGAGTGCGAGAGTACGAGAGTGCGAGAGTGCGAATGAGAGTGTGAGAGTGTGAGAGTGTGAGAGTACGAGAGTGCGAGAGTGAATGAGAGTGTTGAGAGTGAGAGTGTGAGAGTGTGCGTGTGAGAGCGTGA
This sequence comes from Isurus oxyrinchus, assembly GCA_026770705.1. Lineage (NCBI taxonomy): Eukaryota > Metazoa > Chordata > Chondrichthyes > Lamniformes > Lamnidae > Isurus > Isurus oxyrinchus. The sequence goes on from JANJGN010001106.1 coordinate 63,765, forward strand.
GTGTGCGAGTGCGTGAGTGCGAGTGCGTGAGTGCGAGTGCGTGAGTGCGAGTGCGTGAGTGCGAGTGCGTGAGTGCAAGAGTGCGAGAGTGCGAGAGTGCGAGAGTGTGCGAGTGTGCGTGCGAGTGTGCGTGCGAGTGTGCGAGAGTGCGTGCGAGAGTGCGAGAGTGCGAGAGTGCGAGAGTGCGAGTGTGCGAGTGTGCGAGTGTGAGAGTTAGTGAGAGTGTGAGTGTGCGTGTGAGAGAGTGCGAGAGTGAGAGTGTGAGAGTGTGAGAGTGTGTGTGCGAGTGCGTGAGTGCGAGTGCGTGAGTGCGAGTGCGTGAGTGCGAGTGCGTGAGTGCGAGTGCGTGAGTGCGAGTGTGAGAGTGTGAGTGCGAGAGTGCGAGAGTGCGAGAGTGCGAGAGTGTGAGAGTGTGAGAGAGTGCGAGAGTGAGAGAGTGAGAGTGTGAGAGTGTGAGAGTGTGAGAGTGTTGAGAGTGAGAGTGTGAGAGTGTGTGTGCGAGTGCGTGAGTGCGAGTGCGTGAGTGCGAGTGCGTGAGTGCGAGTGCGAGAGTGTGAGTGCGAGAGTGTGAGTGTGAGAGTGCGAGAGTGTGAGAGTGCGAGAGTGTGAGAGTGTGAGAGTGTGTGAGTGCGAGTGCGAGAGCGAGAGTGTGAGAGTGCGAGAGTGCGAGAGTGCGAGAGTGCGAATGAGAGTGCGAGAGTGCGAGAGTGCGAGAGTACGAGAGTGCGAGAGTGCGAGAGTGCGAGAGTGAATGAGAGTGTTGAGAGTGAGAGTGTGCGTCTGAGAGTGTGAGTGTGCGAGTGCGTGAGTGCGAGTGCGTGAGTGCGAGTGCGTGAGTGCGAGAGCGTGAGTGTGAGTGCGAGAGCGAGAGTGTGAGAGTGTGAGAGTGTGAGAGTGTGAGAGTGTGAGAGTGCGAGAGTGCGAGAGTGCGAATGAGAGTGCGAGAGTACGAGAGTGCGAGAGTGCGAATGAGAGTGTGAGAGTGTGAGAGTGTGAGAGTGTGAGAGTGTGAGAGTGTGAGAGTGCGAGAGTGAATGAGAGTGTTGAGAGTGAGAGTGTGAGAGTGTGCGTGTGAGAGCGTGAGTGTGCGAGTGCGTGAGTGCGAGTGCGTGAGTGCGAGAGCGAGAGTGCGAGAGTGCGAGAGCGCGAGAGTGCGAGAGTGCGAGAGTGCGAGAGTGTGAGAGTGTGAGAGTGTGCGAGTGTGCGTGCGAGTGTGCGAGAGTGCGTGCGAAAGTGCGAGAGTGCGAGAGTGCGAGAGTGCGAGAGTGCGAGAGTGCGAGAGTGCGAGTGTGCGAGTGTGAGAGTGAGTGAGAGTGTGAGTGTGCGTGTGAGAGAGTGCGAGAGTGAGTGAGTGAGAGTGTGAGAGTGTGAGAGTGTGAGAGTGTTGAGAGTGAGAGTGTGAGAGTGTGTGTGCGAGTGCGTGAGTGCGAGTGCGTGAGTGCGAGTGCGTGAGTGCGAGTGCGTGAGTGCGAGTGCGTGAGTGCGAGTGTGTGAGTGCGAGTGCGAGAGTGTGAGTGCGAGAGTGTGAGAGTGCGAGAGTGAATGAGAGTGTTGAGAGTGAGAGTGTGAGAGTGTGCGTGTGAGAGTGTGCGTGTGCGTGTGCGTGTGCGAGTGCGTGAGTGCGAGTGCGTGAGTGCGAGTGCGTGAGTGCGAGTGCGTGAGTGCGAGTGCGTGAGTGCGAGTGCGTGAGTGCGAGTGCGAGAGCGTGAGAGTGTGAGAGTGTGAGAGTGTGAGAGTGTGAGAGTGCGAGAGTGCGAGAGTGCGAGAGTGCGAATGAGAGTGCGAGAGCGCGAGAGTGCGAGAGCGCGAGAGTGCGAATGAGAGTGCGAGAGTGCGAGAGTGCGAGAGTGCGAGAGTGAATGAGAGTGTTGAGAGTGAGAGTGTGAGAGTATGCGTGTGAGAGTATGTGTGTGAGAGTGTGCGTGTGCGAGTGCGTGAGTGCGAGTGCGTGAGTGCGAGTGCGTGAGTGCGAGAGCGCGAGAGTGTGATAGCGCGAGAGTGCGAATGAGAGTGTGAGAGCGTGAGAGTGCGAGAGTGCGAGAGTGCGAGAGTGAATGAGAGTGTTGAGAGTGAGAGTGTGAGAGTGTGCGTGTGAGAGTGTGCGTGTGCGAGTGCGTGAGTGCGAGAGTGCGAGAGTGCGAATGAGAGTGCGAGAGTGCGAGAGTACGAGAGTGCGAGAGTGCGAATGAGAGTGTGAGAGTGTGAGAGTGTGAGAGTGTGAGAGTGCGAGAGTGAATGAGAGTGTGAGTGTGAGAGTGTGCGTGTGAGAGCGTGAGTGTGCGAGTGCGTGAGTGCGAGTGCGTGAGTGCGAGAGCGAGAGTGCGAGAGTGCGAGAGCGCGAGAGTGCGAGAGTGCGAGAGTGCGAGAGTGTGAGAGTGTGAGAGTGTGCGAGTGTGCGTGCGAGTGTGCGAGAGTGCGTGCGAAAGTGCGAGAGTGCGAGAGTGCGAGAGTGCGAGAGTGCGAGAGTGCGAGTGTGCGAGTGTGAGAGTGAGTGAGAGTGTGAGTGTGCGTGTGAGAGAGTGCGAGAGTGAGTGAGTGAGAGTGTGAGAGTGTGAGAGTGTGAGAGTTTTGAGAGTGAGAGTGTGAGAGTGTGTGTGCGAGTGCGTGAGTGCGAGTGCGTGAGTGCGAGTGCGTGAGTGCGAGTGCGTGAGTGCGAGTGCGTGAGTGCGAGTGTGTGAGTGCGAGTGCGAGAGTGTGAGTGCGAGAGTGTGAGAGTGCGAGAGTGAATGAGAGTGTTGAGAGTGAGAGTGTGAGAGTGTGCGTGTGAGAGTGTGCATGTGCGTGTGCGTGTGCGAGTGCGTGAGTGCGAGTGCGTGAGTGCGAGTGCGTGAGTGCGAGTGCGTGAGTGCGAGTGCGTGAGTGCGAGTGCGTGAGTGCGAGTGCGAGAGCGTGAGAGTGTGAGAGTGTGAGAGTGTGAGAGTGTGAGAGTGCGAGAGTGCGAGAGTGCGAGAGTGCGAATGAGAGTGCGAGAGCGCGAGAGTGCGAGAGCGCGAGAGTGCGAATGAGAGTGTGAGAGTGCGAGAGTGCGAGAGTGCGAGAGTGAATGAGAGTGTTGAGAGTGAGAGTGTGAGAGTATGCGTGTGAGAGTATGCGTGTGAGAGTGTGCGTGTGCGAGTGCGTGAGTGCGAGTGCGTGAGTGCGAGTGCGTGAGTGCGAGAGCGCGAGAGTGTGAGAGCGCGAGAGTGCGAATGAGAGTGTGAGAGCGTGAGAGTGCGAGAGTGCGAGAGTGCGAGAGTGAATGAGAGTGTTGAGAGTGAGAGTGTGAGAGTGTGCGTGTGAGAGTGTGCGTGTGCGAGTGCGTGAGTGCGAGAGTGCGAGAGTGCGAATGAGAGTGCGAGAGTGCGAGAGTACGAGAGTGCGAGAGTGCGAATGAGAGTGTGAGAGTGTGAGAGTGTGAGAGTGTGAGAGTGCGAGAGTGAATGAGAGTGTGAGTGTGAGAGTGTGCGTGTGAGAGCGTGAGTGTGCGAGTGCGTGAGTGCGAGTGCGTGAGTGCGAGAGCGAGAGTGCGAGAGTGCGAGAGCGCGAGAGTGCGAGAGTGCGAGAGTGCGAGAGTGTGAGAGTGTGCGTGCGAGAGTGCGAGAGTGCGAGAGTGCGAGAGTGCGAGTGTGCGAGAGTGCGAGTGTGCGAGTGTGCGAGTGAGTGAGAGTGTGAGTGTGCGTGTGAGAGAGTGCGAGAGTGAGAGAGTGAGAGTGTGAGAGTGTGAGAGTGTGAGAGTGTGAGAGTGTTGAGAGTGAGAGTGTGAGAGCGTGTGTGCGAGTGCGTGAGTGCGAGTGCGTGAGTGCGAGTGCGTGAGTGCGAGTGCGAGAGTGTGAGTGCGAGAGTGTGAGTGCGAGAGTGCGAGAGTGTGAGAGTGCGAGAGTGTGAGAGTGTGAGAGTGTGAGAGTGCGTGAGTGCGAGTGCGAGAGCGAGAGTGTGAGAGTGCGAGAGTGTGAGAGTGTGAGAGTGCGAGAGTGCGAGAGTGCGAGAGTGCGAATGAGAGTGCGAGAGTGCGAGAGTGCGAATGAGAGTGCGAGATTGCGAGAGTACGAGAGTGCGAGAGTGCGAGAGTGCGAGAGTGAATGAGAGTGTTGAGAGTGAGAGTGTGCGTGTGAGAGTGTGAGTGTGCGAGTGCGTGAGTGCGAGTGCGTGAGTGCGAGTGCGTGAGTGCGAGTGCGTGAGTGCGAGTGCGTGAGTGCGTGAGTGCGAGTGCGAGAGCGAGAGTGTGAGAGTGTGACAGTGTTGTGAGTGTGAGAGTGTGTGAGTGTGAGAGTGTGAGAGTGTGAGAGTGTGAGAGTGCGAATGAGAGTGTGAGAGTGTGAGAGTGTGAGAGTGTGAGAGTGCGAGAGTGAATGAGAGTGTTGAGAGTGAGAGTGTGAGAGTGTGCGTGTGAGAGCGTGAGTGTGCGAGTGCGTGAGTGCGAGTGCGTGAGTGCGAGAGCGAGAGTGCGAGAGTGCGAGAGTGCGAGAGTGTGAGAGTGTGCGAGTGTGCGTGCGAGTGTGCGAGAGTGCGTGCGAGAGTGCGAGAGTGCGAGAGTGCGAGAGTGCGAGAGTGCGAGTGTGCGAGTGTGCGAGTGTGCGAGTGTGAGAGTGAGTGAGAGTGTGAGTGTGCGTGTGAGAGAGTGCGAGAGTGAGAGAGTGAGAGTGTGAGAGTGTGAGAGTGTGAGAGTGTTGAGAGTGAGAGTGTGAGAGTGTGTGTGCGAGTGCGTGAGTGCGAGTGCGTGAGTGCGAGTGCGTGAGTGCGAGTGCGTGAGTGCGAGTGCGTGAGTGCGAGTGCGAGTGCGAGTGCGAGAGTGTGAGTGCGAGAGTGCGAGAGTGTGAGAGTGCGAGAGTGTGAGAGTGTGAGAGTGTGAGAGTGTGAGAGTGCGTGAGCGAGAGTGTGAGAGTGTGAGAGTGCGAGAGTGCGAGAGTGCGAGAGTGCGAATGAGAGTGCGAGAGTGCGAGAGTGCGAGAGTGCGAGAGTGCGAGAGTGCGAGAGTGAATGAGAGTGTTGAGAGTGTGAGTGTGCGAGTGCGTGAGTGCGAGTGCGTGAGTGCGAGTGCGTGAGTGCGAGTGCGTGAGTGCGAGAGCGAGAGAGCGAGAGTGCGAGAGTGCGAGAGTGCGAGAGTGTGAATGAGAGTGTGAGAGTGTGCGAGTGTGCGTGCGAGAGTGCGAGAGTGCGAGAGTGCGAGTGTGCGAGTGTGCGAGTGTGCGAGAGTGCGAGAGTGCGAGCGTGCGAGAGTGAATGAGAGTGTTGAGAGTGAGAGTGTGCGTGTAAAAGTGTGAGTGTGCGAGTGCGTGAGTGCGAGTGCGTGAGTGCGAGTGCGTGAGTGCGAGTGCGTGAGTGCGAGAGCGAGAGTGCGAGAGTGCGAGAGTGCGAGAGTGTGAATGAGAGTGTGAGAGTGTGCGAGTGTGCGTGCGAGAGTGCGAGAGTGCGAGAGTGCGAGTTTTCGAGTGTGCGAGTGTGCGAGAGTGCGAGAGTGCGAGAGTGTGAGAGTGAGTGAGAGTGTGAGTGTGCGTGTGAGAGAGTGCGAGAGTGAGAGAGTGAGAGTGTTGAGAGTGAGAGTGTGAGAGTGTGTGTGCGAGTGCGTGAGTGCGAGTGCGTGAGTGCGAGTGCGTGAGTGCGAGTGTGTGAGTGCGAGTGCGTGAGTGCGAGTGCGTGAGTGCGAGTGCGTGAGTGCGAGTGCGAGAGCGAGAGTGTGAGAGTGTGAGAGTGCGAGAGCGCGAGAGTGCGAGAGCGCGAGAGTGCAAATGAGAGTGTGAGAGTGCGAGAGTGCGAGAGTGAATGAGAGTGTTGAACGTGAGAGTGTGAGAGTGTGCGTGTGAGAGTGTGCGTGTGCGAGTGCGTGAGTGCGAGTGCGAGTGCGAGTGCGTGAGTGCGAGTGCGTGAGTGCGAGTGCGTGAGTGCGTGAGTGCGAGTGCGAGAGCGAGAGTGTGAGAGTGTGAGAGTGCGAGAGTGCGAGAGTGCGAGAGTGCGAGAGTACGAGAGTGCGAGAGTGCGAATGAGAGTGTGAGAGTGTGAGAGTGTGAGAGTACGAGAGTGCGAGAGTGAATGAGAGTGTTGAGAGTGAGAGTGTGAGAGTGTGCGTGTGAGAGCGTGAGTGTGCGAGTGCGTGAGTGCGAGTGCGTGAGTGCGAGTGCGTGAGTGCGAGTGCGAGAGTGCGAGAGTGCGAGAGTGCGACAGTGTGCGAGTGTGCGTGCGAGTGTGCGAGAGTGCGTGCGAGAGTGCGAGAGTGCGAGAGTGCGAGAGTGCGAGAGTGCGAGAGTGCGAGTGTGCGAGTGTGCGAGTGTGCGAGTGTGAGAGTTAGTGAGAGTGTGAGTGTGCGTGTGAGAGATTGCGAGAGTGAGAGTGTGAGAGTGTGAGAGTGTGAGAGTGTTGAGAGTGAGAGTGTGAGAGTGTGTGTGCGAGTGTGTGAGTGCGAGTGCGTGAGTGCGAGTGCGAGAGTGCGAGTGCGTGAGTGCGAGTGCGTGAGTGTGAGTGCGAGAGTGTGAGTGCGAGAGTGCGAGAGTGCGAGAGTGCGAGAGTGTGAGAGTGCGAGAGTGTGAGAGTGCGTGAGTGCGAGTGCGAGAGCGAGAGTGTGAGATTGTGAGAGTGCGAGAGTGTGAGAGTGCGAGAGTGCGAGAGTGCGAATGAGAGTGCGAGAGTGCGAGAGTACGAGAGTGCGAGAGTGCGAATGAGAGTGTGAGAGTGTGAGAGTGTGAGAGTGTGAGAGTGCGAGAGTGAATGAGAGTGTGAGTGTGAGAGTGTGCGTGTGAGAGCGTGAGTGTGCGAGTGCGTGAGTGCGAGTGCGTGAGTGCGAGAGCGAGAGTGCGAGAGTGCGAGAGCGCGAGAGTGCGAGAGTGCGAGAGTGCGAGAGTGTGAGAGTGTGAGAGTGTGCGAGTGTGCGTGCGAGTGTGCGAGAGTGCGTGCGAAAGTGCGAGAGTGCGAGAGTGCGAGAGTGCGAGAGTGCGAGAGTGCGAGTGTGCGAGTGTGAGAGTGAGTGAGAGTGTGAGTGTGCGTGTGAGAGAGTGCGAGAGTGAGTGAGTGAGAGTGTGAGAGTGTGAGAGTGTGAGAGTTTTGAGAGTGAGAGTGTGAGAGTGTGTGTGCGAGTGCGTGAGTGCGAGTGCGTGAGTGCGAGTGCGTGAGTGCGAGTGCGTGAGTGCGAGTGCGTGAGTGCGAGTGTGTGAGTGCGAGTGCGAGAGTGTGAGTGCGAGAGTGTGAGAGTGCGAGAGTGAATGAGAGTGTTGAGAGTGAGAGTGTGAGAGTGTGCGTGTGAGAGTGTGCATGTGCGTGTGCGTGTGCGAGTGCGTGAGTGCGAGTGCGTGAGTGCGAGTGCGTGAGTGCGAGTGCGTGAGTGCGAGTGCGTGAGTGCGAGTGCGAGAGCGTGAGAGTGTGAGAGTGTGAGAGTGTGAGAGTGTGAGAGTGCGAGAGTGCGAGAGTGCGAGAGTGCGAATGAGAGTGCGAGAGCGCGAGAGTGCGAGAGCGCGAGAGTGCGAATGAGAGTGTGAGAGTGCGAGAGTGCGAGAGTGCGAGAGTGAATGAGAGTGTTGAGAGTGAGAGTGTGAGAGTATGCGTGTGAGAGTATGCGTGTGAGAGTGTGCGTGTGCGAGTGCGTGAGTGCGAGTGCGTGAGTGCGAGTGCGTGAGTGCGAGAGCGCGAGAGTGTGAGAGCGCGAGAGTGCGAATGAGAGTGTGAGAGCGTGAGAGTGCGAGAGTGCGAGAGTGCGAGAGTGAATGAGAGTGTTGAGAGTGAGAGTGTGAGAGTGTGCGTGTGAGAGTGTGCGTGTGCGAGTGCGTGAGTGCGAGAGTGCGAGAGTGCGAATGAGAGTGCGAGAGTGCGAGAGTACGAGAGTGCGAGAGTGCGAATGAGAGTGTGAGAGTGTGAGAGTGTGAGAGTGTGAGAGTGCGAGAGTGAATGAGAGTGTGAGTGTGAGAGTGTGCGTGTGAGAGCGTGAGTGTGCGAGTGCGTGAGTGCGAGTGCGTGAGTGCGAGAGCGAGAGTGCGAGAGTGCGAGAGCGCGAGAGTGCGAGAGTGCGAGAGTGCGAGAGTGTGAGAGTGTGCGTGCGAGAGTGCGAGAGTGCGAGAGTGCGAGAGTGCGAGTGTGCGAGAGTGCGAGTGTGCGAGTGTGCGAGTGAGTGAGAGTGTGAGTGTGCGTGTGAGAGAGTGCGAGAGTGAGAGAGTGAGAGTGTGAGAGTGTGAGAGTGTGAGAGTGTTGAGAGTGAGAGTGTGAGAGCGTGTGTGCGAGTGCGTGAGTGCGAGTGCGTGAGTGCGAGTGCGTGAGTGCGAGTGCGAGAGTGTGAGTGCGAGAGTGTGAGTGCGAGAGTGCGAGAGTGTGAGAGTGCGAGAGTGTGAGAGTGTGAGAGTGTGAGAGTGCGTGAGTGCGAGTGCGAGAGCGAGAGTGTGAGAGTGCGAGAGTGTGAGAGTGTGAGAGTGCGAGAGTGCGAGAGTGCGAGAGTGCGAATGAGAGTGCGAGAGTGCGAGAGTGCGAATGAGAGTGCGAGATTGCGAGAGTACGAGAGTGCGAGAGTGCGAGAGTGCGAGAGTGAATGAGAGTGTTGAGAGTGAGAGTGTGCGTGTGAGAGTGTGAGTGTGCGAGTGCGTGAGTGCGAGTGCGTGAGTGCGAGTGCGTGAGTGCGAGTGCGTGAGTGCGAGTGCGTGAGTGCGTGAGTGCGAGTGCGAGAGCGAGAGTGTGAGAGTGTGACAGTGTTGTGAGTGTGAGAGTGTGTGAGTGTGAGAGTGTGAGAGTGTGAGAGTGTGAGAGTGCGAATGAGAGTGTGAGAGTGTGAGAGTGTGAGAGTGTGAGAGTGCGAGAGTGAATGAGAGTGTTGAGAGTGAGAGTGTGAGAGTGTGCGTGTGAGAGCGTGAGTGTGCGAGTGCGTGAGTGCGAGTGCGTGAGTGCGAGAGCGAGAGTGCGAGAGTGCGAGAGTGCGAGAGTGTGAGAGTGTGCGAGTGTGCGTGCGAGTGTGCGAGAGTGCGTGCGAGAGTGCGAGAGTGCGAGAGTGCGAGAGTGCGAGAGTGCGAGTGTGCGAGTGTGCGAGTGTGCGAGTGTGAGAGTGAGTGAGAGTGTGAGTGTGCGTGTGAGAGAGTGCGAGAGTGAGAGAGTGAGAGTGTGAGAGTGTGAGAGTGTGAGAGTGTTGAGAGTGAGAGTGTGAGAGTGTGTGTGCGAGTGCGTGAGTGCGAGTGCGTGAGTGCGAGTGCGTGAGTGCGAGTGCGTGAGTGCGAGTGCGTGAGTGCGAGTGCGAGTGCGAGTGCGAGAGTGTGAGTGCGAGAGTGCGAGAGTGTGAGAGTGCGAGAGTGTGAGAGTGTGAGAGTGTGAGAGTGTGAGAGTGCGTGAGCGAGAGTGTGAGAGTGTGAGAGTGCGAGAGTGCGAGAGTGCGAGAGTGCGAATGAGAGTGCGAGAGTGCGAGAGTGCGAGAGTGCGAGAGTGCGAGAGTGCGAGAGTGAATGAGAGTGTTGAGAGTGTGAGTGTGCGAGTGCGTGAGTGCGAGTGCGTGAGTGCGAGTGCGTGAGTGCGAGTGCGTGAGTGCGAGAGCGAGAGAGCGAGAGTGCGAGAGTGCGAGAGTGCGAGAGTGTGAATGAGAGTGTGAGAGTGTGCGAGTGTGCGTGCGAGAGTGCGAGAGTGCGAGAGTGCGAGTGTGCGAGTGTGCGAGTGTGCGAGAGTGCGAGAGTGCGAGCGTGCGAGAGTGAATGAGAGTGTTGAGAGTGAGAGTGTGCGTGTAAAAGTGTGAGTGTGCGAGTGCGTGAGTGCGAGTGCGTGAGTGCGAGTGCGTGAGTGCGAGTGCGTGAGTGCGAGAGCGAGAGTGCGAGAGTGCGAGAGTGCGAGAGTGTGAATGAGAGTGTGAGAGTGTGCGAGTGTGCGTGCGAGAGTGCGAGAGTGCGAGAGTGCGAGTTTTCGAGTGTGCGAGTGTGCGAGAGTGCGAGAGTGCGAGAGTGTGAGAGTGAGTGAGAGTGTGAGTGTGCGTGTGAGAGAGTGCGAGAGTGAGAGAGTGAGAGTGTTGAGAGTGAGAGTGTGAGAGTGTGTGTGCGAGTGCGTGAGTGCGAGTGCGTGAGTGCGAGTGCGTGAGTGCGAGTGTGTGAGTGCGAGTGCGTGAGTGCGAGTGCGTGAGTGCGAGTGCGTGAGTGCGAGTGCGAGAGCGAGAGTGTGAGAGTGTGAGAGTGCGAGAGCGCGAGAGTGCGAGAGCGCGAGAGTGCAAATGAGAGTGTGAGAGTGCGAGAGTGCGAGAGTGAATGAGAGTGTTGAACGTGAGAGTGTGAGAGTGTGCGTGTGAGAGTGTGCGTGTGCGAGTGCGTGAGTGCGAGTGCGAGTGCGAGTGCGTGAGTGCGAGTGCGTGAGTGCGAGTGCGTGAGTGCGTGAGTGCGAGTGCGAGAGCGAGAGTGTGAGAGTGTGAGAGTGCGAGAGTGCGAGAGTGCGAGAGTGCGAGAGTACGAGAGTGCGAGAGTGCGAATGAGAGTGTGAGAGTGTGAGAGTGTGAGAGTACGAGAGTGCGAGAGTGAATGAGAGTGTTGAGAGTGAGAGTGTGAGAGTGTGCGTGTGAGAGCGTGAGTGTGCGAGTGCGTGAGTGCGAGTGCGTGAGTGCGAGTGCGAGAGTGCGAGAGTGCGAGAGTGCGACAGTGTGCGAGTGTGCGTGCGAGTGTGCGAGAGTGCGAGAGTGCGAGAGTGCGAGAGTGCGAGAGTGCGAGAGTGCGAGAGTGCGAGTGTGCGAGTGTGCGAGTGTGCGAGTGTGAGAGTTAGTGAGAGTGTGAGTGTGCGTGTGAGAGATTGCGAGAGTGAGAGTGTGAGAGTGTGAGAGTGTGAGAGTGTTGAGAGTGAGAGTGTGAGAGTGTGTGTGCGAGTGTGTGAGTGCGAGTGCGTGAGTGCGAGTGCGAGAGTGCGAGTGCGTGAGTGCGAGTGCGTGAGTGTGAGTGCGAGAGTGTGAGTGCGAGAGTGCGAGAGTGCGAGAGTGCGAGAGTGTGAGAGTGCGAGAGTGTGAGAGTGCGTGAGTGCGAGTGCGAGAGCGAGAGTGTGAGATTGTGAGAGTGCGAGAGTGTGAGAGTGCGAGAGTGCGAGAGTGCGAGAGTGCGAGAGTGCGAGAGTGCGAGAGTGCGAGAGTGCGAATGAGAGTGCGAGAGTGCGAGAGTACGAGAGTGCGAGAGTGAATGAGAGTGTTGAGACTGAGAGTGTGAGAGTGTGCGTGTGAGAGTGTGTGTGCGAGTGCGTGAGTGCGAGTGCGTGAGTGCGAGTGCGAGAGTGCGAGTGTGCGAGTGTGCGAGTGTGCGAGTGTGAGAGTGAGTGAGAGTGTGAGTGTGCGTGTGAGAGAGTGCGAGAGTGAGAGAGTGAGAGTGTGAGAGTGTGAGAGTGTGAGAGTGTTGAGAGTGAGAGTGTGAGAGTGTGTGTGCGAGTGCGTGAGTGCGAGTGCGTGAGTGCGAGTGCGTGAGTGCGAGTGCGTGAGTGCGAGTGCGTGAGTGCGAGTGCGAGTGCGAGTGCGAGAGTGTGAGTGCGAGAGTGCGAGAGTGTGAGAGTGCGAGAGTGTGAGAGTGTGAGAGTGTGAGAGTGTGAGAGTGCGTGAGCGAGAGTGTGAGAGTGTGAGAGTGCGAGAGTGCGAGAGTGCGAGAGTGCGAATGAGAGTGCGAGAGTGCGAGAGTGCGAGAGTGCGAGAGTGCGAGAGTGCGAGAGTGAATGAGAGTGTTGAGAGTGTGAGTGTGCGAGTGCGTGAGTGCGAGTGCGTGAGTGCGAGTGCGTGAGTGCGAGTGCGTGAGTGCGAGAGCGAGAGAGCGAGAGTGCGAGAGTGCGAGAGTGCGAGAGTGTGAATGAGAGTGTGAGAGTGTGCGAGTGTGCGTGCGAGAGTGCGAGAGTGCGAGAGTGCGAGTGTGCGAGTGTGCGAGTGTGCGAGAGTGCGAGAGTGCGAGCGTGCGAGAGTGAATGAGAGTGTTGAGAGTGAGAGTGTGCGTGTAAAAGTGTGAGTGTGTGAGTGCGTGAGTGCGAGTGCGTGAGTGCGAGTGCGTGAGTGCGAGTGCGTGAGTGCGAGAGCGAGAGTGCGAGAGTGCGAGAGTGCGAGAGTGTGAATGAGAGTGTGAGAGTGTGCGAGTGTGCGTGCGAGAGTGCGAGAGTGCGAGAGTGCGAGTTTTCGAGTGTGCGAGTGTGCGAGAGTGCGAGAGTGCGAGAGTGTGAGAGTGAGTGAGAGTGTGAGTGTGCGTGTGAGAGAGTGCGAGAGTGAGAGAGTGAGAGTGTTGAGAGTGAGAGTGTGAGAGTGTGTGTGCGAGTGCGTGAGTGCGAGTGCGTGAGTGCGAGTGCGTGAGTGCGAGTGTGTGAGTGCGAGTGCGTGAGTGCGAGTGCGTGAGTGCGAGTGCGTGAGTGCGAGTGCGAGAGCGAGAGTGTGAGAGTGTGAGAGTGCGAGAGCGCGAGAGTGCGAGAGCGCGAGAGTGCAAATGAGAGTGTGAGAGTGCGAGAGTGCGAGAGTGAATGAGAGTGTTGAACGTGAGAGTGTGAGAGTGTGCGTGTGAGAGTGTGCGTGTGCGAGTGCGTGAGTGCGAGTGCGAGTGCGAGTGCGTGAGTGCGAGTGCGTGAGTGCGAGTGCGTGAGTGCGTGAGTGCGAGTGCGAGAGCGAGAGTGTGAGAGTGTGAGAGTGCGAGAGTGCAAGAGTGCGAGAGTGCGAGAGTACGAGAGTGCGAGAGTGCGAATGAGAGTGTGAGAGTGTGAGAGTGTGAGAGTACGAGAGTGCGAGAGTGAATGAGAGTGTTGAGAGTGAGAGTGTGAGAGTGTGCGTGTGAGAGCGTGAGTGTGCGAGTGCGTGAGTGCGAGTGCGTGAGTGCGAGTGCGTGAGTGCGAGTGCGAGAGTGCGAGAGTGCGAGAGTGCGACAGTGTGCGAGTGTGCGTGCGAGTGTGCGAGAGTGCGTGCGAGAGTGCGAGAGTGCGAGAGTGCGAGAGTGCGAGAGTGCGAGAGTGCGAGAGTGCGAGTGTGCGAGTGTGCGAGTGTGCGAGTGTGAGAGTTAGTGAGAGTGTGAGTGTGCGTGTGAGAGATTGCGAGAGTGAGAGTGTGAGAGTGTGAGAGTGTGAGAGTGTTGAGAGTGAGAGTGTGAGAGTGTGTGTGCGAGTGTGTGAGTGCGAGTGCGTGAGTGCGAGTGCGAGAGTGCGAGTGCGTGAGTGCGAGTGCGTGAGTGTGAGTGCGAGAGTGTGAGTGCGAGAGTGCGAGAGTGCGAGAGTGCGAGAGTGTGAGAGTGCGAGAGTGTGAGAGTGCGTGAGTGCGAGTGCGAGAGCGAGAGTGTGAGATTGTGAGAGTGCGAGAGTGTGAGAGTGCGAGAGTGCGAGAGTGCGAGAGTGCGAGAGTGCGAGAGTGCGAGAGTGCGAGAGTGCGAATGAGAGTGCGAGAGTGCGAGAGTACGAGAGTGCGAGAGTGAATGAGAGTGTTGAGACTGAGAGTGTGAGAGTGTGCGTGTGAGAGTGTGTGTGCGAGTGCGTGAGTGCGAGTGCGTGAGTGCGAGTGCGTGAGTGCGAGTACGTGAGTGCGAGTGCGTGAGTGCGAGAGCGAGAGTGCGAGAGTGCGAGAGTGCGAGAGTGCGAGAGTGTGAATGAGAGTGTGAGAGTGTGAGAGTGTGCGAGTGTGCGAGTGTGCGAGTGTGCGTGCGAGAGTGCGTGAGTGCGAGAGTGCGAGAGTGCGAGTGTGCGAGTGTGCGAGAGTGTGAGAGTGTGAGTGTGAGTGAGAGTGTGAGTGTGCGTGTGAGAGAGTGCGAGAGTGAGAGAGTGAGAGTGTTGAGAGTGAGAGTGTGAGAGTGTGTTTGCGAGTGCGTGAGTGCGAGTGCGTGAGTGCGAGTGCGTGAGTGCGAGGGCGTGAGTGCGAGTGCGTGAGTGCGAGTGCGAGAGCGAGAGTGCGAGAGTGCGAGAGTGCGAATGAGAGTGCGAGAGTGCGAGAGTGCGAGAGTGCGAATGAGAGTGTGAGAGTGTGAGAGTGTGAGAGTGCGAGAGTGCGAGAGTGAATGAGAGTGTTGAGAGTGAGAGTGTGAGAGTGTGCGTGTGAGAGTGTGCGTGTGAGAGCGTGAATGTGCGAGTGCGTGAGTGCGAGTGCGTGAGTGCGAGAGCGTGAGTGCGAGAGTGCGAGAGTGCGAGTGTGCGAGTGTGCGTGTGAGAGTGCGAGAGTGCGAGAGTGCGAGAGTGCGAGTGTGCGAGAGTGCGAGTGTGCGAGAGTGCGAGTGTGCGAGTGTGCGAGTGAGTGAGAGTGTGAGTGTGCGTGTGAGAGAGTGCGAGAGTGAGAGAGTGAGAGTGTGAGAGTGTGAGAGTGTTGAGAGTGTGAGTGTGAGAGTGTGTGTGCGAGTGCGTGAGTGCGAGTGCGTGAGTGCGAGTGCATGAGTGCGAGTGCGTGAGTGCGAGTGCGAGAGTGCGAGTGCGAGAGTGCGAGAGTGCGAGAGTGCGAGAGTGCGAATGAGAGTGTGAGAGTGTGAGAGTGTGAGAGTGTGAGAGTGCGAGAGTGCGAGAGTGCGAGAGTGCGAGAGTGAATGAGAGTGTTGAGAGTGAGAGTGTGAGAGTGTGCGTGTGAGAGTGTGCGTGTGCGAGTGCGTGAGTGCGAGTGCGTGAGTGCGAGTGCGTGAGTGCGAGTGCGTGAGTGCGAGTGCGAGAGTGCGAGAGTGTGAATGAGAGTGTGAGAGTGTGAGAGTGTGAGAGTGTGCGAGTGTGCGAGTGTGCGTGCGAGAGTGCGAGAGTGCGAGAGTGCGAGTGTGCGAGTGTGTGAGAGTGTGAGAGTGAGTGAGAGTGTGAGTGTGCATGTGAGAGAGTGAGAGAGTGAGAGTGTTGAGAGTGAGAGTGTGAGAGTGTGTTTGCGAGTGCGTGAGTGCGAGTGCGTGAGTGCGAGTGCGTGAGTGTGAGTGCGTGAGTGCGAGTGCGTGAGTGCGAGTGCGAGAGTGTGAGTGCGAGAGTGCGAGAGTGCGAATGAGAGTGCGAGAGTGCGAGAGTGCGAGAGTGCGAATGAGAGTGTGAGAGTGTGAGAGTGTGAGAGTGCGTGAGTGCGAGAGTGAATGAGAGTGTTGAGAGTGAGAGTGTGAGAGTGTGCGTGTGAGAGTGTGCGTGTGAGAGCGTGAATGTGCGAGTGCGTGAGTGCGAGTGCGTGAGTGCGAGAGCGTGAGTGCGAGAGTGCGAGAGTGCGAGAGTGTGCGAGTGTGCGTGCAAGTGTGCGAGTGTGCGTGCGAGAGTGCGAGAGTGCGAGAGTGCGAGAGTGCGAGAGTGCGAGTGTGCGAGAGTGCGAGTGTGCGAGAGTGCGAGTGTTCGAGTGTGCGAGTGAGTGAGAGTGTGAGTGTGCGTGTGAGAGAGTGCGAGAGTGAGAGAGTGAGAGTGTGAGAGTTTGAGAGTGTTGAGAGTGTGAGTGTGAGAGTGTGTGTGCGAGTGCGTGAGTGCGAGTGCGTGAGTGCGAGTGCATGAGTGCGAGTGCGTGAGTGCAAGTGCGAGAGTGCGAGTGCGAGAGTGCGAGAGTGCGAGAGTGCGAGAGTGCGAGAGTGCGAGAGTGCGAGAGTGTGAATGACAGTGTGAGAGTGTGAGAGTGTGAGAGTGTGAGAGTGCGAGAGTGCGAGAGTGAATGAGAGTGTTGAGAGTGAGAGTGTGAGAGTGTGCGTGTGAGAGTGTGCGTGTGCGAGTGCGTGAGTGCGAGTGCGTGAGTGCGAGTGCGTGAGTGCGAGTGCGTGAGTGCGAGTGCGTGAGTGCGAGAGCGAGAGTGCAAGAGTGCGAGAGTGTGAATGAGAGTGTGAGAGTGTGAGAGTGTGAGAGTGTGAGAGTGTGCGAGTGTGCGAGTGTGCGTGCGAGAGTGCGAGAGTGCGAGAGTGCGAGTGTGCGAGTGTGTGAGAGTGTGAGAGTGAGTGAGAGCGTGAGTGTGCGTGTGAGAGCATGAGTGTGCGAGTGCGTGAGTGCGAGTGCGTGAGTGCGAGTGCGTGAGTGCGAGTGCGAGAGCGAGAGTGTGAGAGTGTGAGAGTGCGAGAGCGCGAGAGTGCGAGAGCGCGAGAGTGCGAGAGCGCGAGAGTGCAAATGAGAGTGTGAGAGTGTGAGAGTGCGAGAGTGCGAGAGTGCGAGAGTGAATGAGAGTGTTGAACGTGAGAGTGTGAGAGTGTGCGTGTGAGAGTGTGCGTGTGCGAGTGCGTGAGTGCGAGTGCGAGTGCGAGTGCGTGAGTGCGAGTGCGTGAGTGCGAGTGCGTGAGTGCGTGAGTGCGAGTGCGAGAGCGAGAGTGTGAGAGTGTGAGAGTGCGAGAGTGCGAGAGTGCGAGAGTGCGAGAGTGAATGAGAGTGTTGAACGTGAGAGTGTGAGAGTGTGCGTGTGAGAGTGTGCGTGTGCGAGTGCGTGAGTGCGAGTGCGTGAGTGCGAGTGCGTGAGTGCGAGTGCGTGAGTGCGAGAGCGCGAGAGTGCGAGAGCGCGAGAGTGCGAATGAGAGTGTGAGAGCGTGAGAGTGCGAGAGTGCGAGAGTGCGAGAGTGAATGAGAGTGTTGAGAGTGTGCGTGTGAGAGTGTGCGTGTGCGAGTGCGTGAGTGCGAGTGCGAGTGCGAGTGCGTGAGTGCGAGTGCGTGAGTGCGAGTGCGTGAGTGCGAGTGCGAGAGCGAGAGTGTGAGAGTGTGAGAGTGCGAGAGTGCGAGAGTGCGAGAGTGCGAGAGTACGAGAGTGCGAGAGTGCGAATGAGAGTGTGAGAGTGTGAGAGTACGAGAGTGCGAGAGTGAATGAGAGTGTTGAGAGTGAGAGTGTGAGAGTGTGCGTGTGAGAGTGTGAGAGTGTGCGTGTGAGAGCGTGAGTGTGTGAGTGCGAGTGCGTGAGTGCGAGTGCGTGAGTGCGAGTGCGAGAGTGCGAGAGTGCGAGAGTGCGAGAGTGCGAGAGTGTGCGAGTGTGCGTGCGAGTGTGCGAGAGTGCGTGCGAGAGTGCGAGAGTGCGAGAGTGCGAGAGTGCGAGTGTGCGAGTGTGCGAGTGTGCGAGTGTGCGAGTGAGTGAGAGTGTGAGTGTGCGTGTGAGAGAGTGCGAGAGTGAGAGAGTGAGAGTGTGAGAGTGTGAGAGTGTTGAGAGTGTGAGTGTGAGAGTGTGTGTGCGAGTGCGTGAGTGCGAGTGCGAGAGTGCGAGTGCGAGAGTGCGAGAGTGCGAGAGTGCGAGAGTGCGAGAGTGCGAATGAGAGTGTGAGAGTGTGAGAGTGTGAGAGTGTGAGAGTGCGAGAGTGCGAGAGTGCGAGAGTGAATGAGAGTGTTGAGAGTGAGAGTGTGAGAGTGTGCGTGTGAGAGTGTGCGTGTGCGAGTGCGTGAGTGCGAGTGCGTGAGTGCGAGTGCGTGAGTGCGAGTGCGTGAGTGCGAGTGCGTGAGTGCGAGAGCGAGAGTGCGAGAGTGCGAGAGTGTGAATGAGAGTGTGAGAGTGTGAGAGTGTGAGAGTGCGACAGTGTGCGAGTGTGCGTGCGAGTGTGCGAGAGTGCGTGCGAGAGTGCGAGAGTGCGAGAGTGCGAGAGTGCGAGAGTGCGAGAGTGCGAGTGTGCGAGTGTGCGAGTGTGCGAGTGTGAGAGTTAGTGAGAGTGTGAGTGTGCGTGTGAGAGATTGCGAGAGTGAGAGTGTGAGAGTGTGAGAGTGTGAGAGTGTTGAGAGTGAGAGTGTGAGAGTGTGTGTGCGAGTGTGTGAGTGCGAGTGCGTGAGTGCGAGTGCGTGAGTGCGAGTGCGTGAGTGCGAGTGCGTGAGTGTG
The DNA here is from genome assembly GCA_026770705.1 of Isurus oxyrinchus. Lineage (NCBI taxonomy): Eukaryota > Metazoa > Chordata > Chondrichthyes > Lamniformes > Lamnidae > Isurus > Isurus oxyrinchus. Next base: position 81,349 of record JANJGN010001106.1, read on the forward strand.
AGTGCGAGAGTGTGAGTGCGAGAGTGCGAGAGTGCGAGAGTGCGAGAGTGTGAGAGTGCGAGAGTGTGAGAGTGCGTGAGTGCGAGTGCGAGAGCGAGAGTGTGAGATTGTGAGAGTGCGAGAGTGTGAGAGTGCGAGAGTGCGAGAGTGCGAGAGTGCGAGAGTGCGAGAGTGCGAGAGTGCGAATGAGAGTGCGAGAGTGCGAGAGTACGAGAGTGCGAGAGTGAATGAGAGTGTTGAGACTGAGAGTGTGAGAGTGTGCGTGTGAGAGTGTGTGTGCGAGTGCGTGAGTGCGAGTGCGTGAGTGCGAGTGCGTGAGTGCGAGTACGTGAGTGCGAGTGCGTGAGTGCGAGAGCGAGAGTGCGAGAGTGCGAGAGTGCGAGAGTGCGAGAGTGCGAGAGTGTGAATGAGAGTGTGAGAGTGTGAGAGTGTGCGAGTGTGCGAGTGTGCGAGTGTGCGTGCGAGAGTGCGAGAGTGCGAGAGTGCGAGAGTGCGAGTGTGCGAGTGCGCGAGAGTGTGAGAGTGTGAGTGTGAGTGAGAGTGTGAGTGTCCGTGTGAGAGAGTGCGAGAGTGAGAGAGTGAGAGTGTTGAGAGTGAGAGTGTGAGAGTGTGTTTGCGAGTGCGTGAGTGCGAGTGCGTGAGTGCGAGTGCGTGAGTGCGAGTGCGTGAGTGCGAGTGCGTGAGTGCGAGTGCGTGAGTGCGAGTGCGAGAGCGAGAGTGCGAGAGTGCGAGAGTGCGAATGAGAGTGCGAGAGTGCGAGAGTGCGAATGAGAGTGTGAGAGTGTGAGAGTGTGAGAGTGCGAGTGTGCGAGAGTGCGAGTGTGCGAGAGTGCGAGTGTGCGAGTGTGCGAGTGAGTGAGAGTGTGAGTGTGCGTGTGAGAGAGTGCGAGAGTGAGAGAGTGAGAGTGTGAGAGTGTGAGAGTGTTGAGAGTGTGAGTGCGAGAGTGTGAATGAGAGTGTGAGAGTGTGAGAGTGTGAGAGTGCGACAGTGTGCGAGTGTGCGTGCGAGTGTGCGAGAGTGCGTGCGAGAGTGCGAGAGTGCGAGAGTGCGAGAGTGCGAGAGTGCGAGAGTGCGAGTGTGCGAGTGTGCGAGTGTGCGAGTGTGAGAGTTAGTGAGAGTGTGAGTGTGCGTGTGAGAGATTGCGAGAGTGAGAGTGTGAGAGTGTGAGAGTGTGAGAGTGTTGAGAGTGAGAGTGTGAGAGTGTGTGTGCGAGTGTGTGAGTGCGAGTGCGTGAGTGCGAGTGCGTGAGTGCGAGTGCGTGAGTGCGAGTGCGTGAGTGTGAGTGCGAGAGTGTGAGTGCGAGAGTGCGAGAGTGCGAGAGTGCGAGAGTGTGAGAGTGCGAGAGTGTGAGAGTGCGTGAGTGCGAGTGCGAGAGCGAGAGTGTGAGATTGTGAGAGTGCGAGAGTGTGAGAGTGCGAGAGTGCGAGAGTGCGAGAGTGCGAGAGTGCGAGAGTGCGAGAGTGCGAATGAGAGTGCGAGAGTGCGAGAGTACGAGAGTGCGAGAGTGAATGAGAGTGTTGAGACTGAGAGTGTGAGAGTGTGCGTGTGAGAGTGTGTGTGCGAGTGCGTGAGTGCGAGTGCGTGAGTGCGAGTGCGTGAGTGCGAGTACGTGAGTGCGAGTGCGTGAGTGCGAGAGCGAGAGTGCGAGAGTGCGAGAGTGCGAGAGTGCGAGAGTGCGAGAGTGTGAATGAGAGTGTGAGAGTGTGAGAGTGTGCGAGTGTGCGAGTGTGCGAGTGTGCGTGCGAGAGTGCGAGAGTGCGAGAGTGCGAGAGTGCGAGTGTGCGAGTGCGCGAGAGTGTGAGAGTGTGAGTGTGAGTGAGAGTGTGAGTGTCCGTGTGAGAGAGTGCGAGAGTGAGAGAGTGAGAGTGTTGAGAGTGAGAGTGTGAGAGTGTGTTTGCGAGTGCGTGAGTGCGAGTGCGTGAGTGCGAGTGCGTGAGTGCGAGTGCGTGAGTGCGAGTGCGTGAGTGCGAGTGCGTGAGTGCGAGTGCGAGAGCGAGAGTGCGAGAGTGCGAGAGTGCGAATGAGAGTGCGAGAGTGCGAGAGTGCGAATGAGAGTGTGAGAGTGTGAGAGTGTGAGAGTGCGAGTGTGCGAGAGTGCGAGTGTGCGAGAGTGCGAGTGTGCGAGTGTGCGAGTGAGTGAGAGTGTGAGTGTGCGTGTGAGAGAGTGCGAGAGTGAGAGAGTGAGAGTGTGAGAGTGTGAGAGTGTTGAGAGTGTGAGTGTGAGAGTGTGTGTGCGAGTGCGTGAGTGCGAGTGCGTGAGTGCGAGTGCATGAGTGCGAGTGCGTGAGTGCGAGTGCGTGAGTGCGAGTGCGAGAGTGAGAGAGTGCGAGAGTGCGAGAGTGCGAGAGTGTGAGAGTGCGAGAGTGCGAGAGTGCGAGAGTGCGAGAGTGAATGAGAGTGTTGAGAGTGAGAGTGTGAGAGTGTGCGTGTGAGAGTGTGCGTGTGCGAGTGCGTGAGTGCGAGTGCGTGAGTGCGAGTGCGTGAGTGCGAGTGCGTGAGTGCGAGAGCGAGAGTGCGAGAGTGCGAGAGTGTGAATGAGAGTGTGAGAGTGTGAGAGTGTGAGAGTGTGCGAGTGTGCGAGTGTGCGTGCGAGAGTGCGAGAGTGCGAGAGTGCGAGTGTGCGAGTGTGTGAGAGTGTGAGAGTGAGTGAGAGTGTGAGTGTGCGTGTGAGAGAGTGAGAGAGTGAGAGAGTGAGAGTGTTGAGAGTGAGAGTGTGAGAGTGTGTTTGCGAGTGCGTGAGTGCGAGTGCGTGAGTGCGAGTGCATGAGTGCGAGTGCGTGAGTGCGAGTGCGAGAGCGAGAGTGCGAGAGTGCGAGAGTGCGAGAGTGCGAATGAGAGTGCGAGAGTGCGAGAGTGCGAGAGTGCGAATGAGAGTGTGAGAGTGTGAGAGTGTGAGAGTGCGTGAGTGCGAGAGTGAATGAGAGTGTTGAGAGTGAGAGTGTGAGAGTGTGCGTGTGAGAGTGTGCGTGTGAGAGCGTGAATGTGCGAGTGCGTGAGTGCGAGTGCGTGAGTGCGAGAGCGTGAGTGCGAGAGTGCGAGAGTGCGAGAGTGCGAGAGTGTGCGAGTGTGCGAGTGTGCGTGCGAGTGTGCGAGTGTGCGTGCGAGAGTGCGAGAGTGCGAGAGTGCGAGAGTGCGAGTGTGCGAGAGTGCGAGTGTGCGAGAGTGCGAGTGTTCGAGTGTGCGAGTGAGTGAGAGTGTGAGTGTGCGTGTGAGAGAGTGCGAGAGTGAGAGAGTGAGAGTGTGAGAGTGTGAGAGTGTTGAGAGTGTGAGTGTGAGAGTGTGTGTGCGAGTGCGTGAGTGCGAGTGCGTGAGTGCGAGTGCATGAGTGCGAGTGCGTGAGTGCAAGTGCGAGAGTGCGAGTGCGAGAGTGCGAGAGTGCGAGAGTGCGAGAGTGCGAGAGTGCGAGAGTGCAAGAGTGCGAGAGTGTGAATGAGAGTGTGAGAGTGTGAGAGTGTGAGAGTGTGAGAGTGCGAGAGTGCGAGAGTGAATGAGAGTGTTGAGAGTGAGAGTGTGAGAGTGTGCGTGTGAGAGTGTGCGTGTGCGAGTGCGTGAGTGCGAGTGCGTGAGTGCGAGTGCGTGAGTGCGAGTGCGTGAGTGCGAGTGCGTGAGTGCGAGAGCGAGAGTGCGAGAGTGCGAGAGTGTGAATGAGAGTGTGAGAGTGTGAGAGTGTGAGAGTGTGAGAGTGTGCGAGTGTGCGAGTGTGCGTGCGAGAGTGCGAGAGTGCGAGAGTGCGAGAGTGCGAGTGTGCGAGTGTGTGAGAGTGTGAGAGTGAGTGAGAGTGTGAGTGTGCGTGTGAGAGAGTGCGAGAGTGAGAGATGGAGAGTGTTGAGAGTGAGAGTGTGAGAGTGTGCGTGTGAGAGCGTGAGTGTGCGAGTGCGTGAGTGCGAGTGCGTGAGTGCGAGTGCGTGAGTGCGAGTGCGAGAGCGAGAGTGTGAGAGTGTGAGAGTGCGAGAGCGCGAGAGTGCGAGAGCGCGAGAGTGCGAGAGCGCGATAGTGCAAATGAGAGTGTGAGAGTGTGAGAGTGCGAGAGTGCGAGAGTGCGAGAGTGAATGAGAGTGTTGAACGTGAGAGTGTGAGAGTGTGCGTGTGAGAGTGTGCGTGTGCGAGTGCGTGAGTGCGAGTGCGTGAGTGCGAGTGCGTGAGTGCGAGTGCGTGAGTGCGAGAGCGCGAGAGTGCGAGAGCGCGAGAGTGCGAATGAGAGTGTGAGAGCGTGAGAGTGCGAGAGTGCGAGAGTGCGAGAGTGAATGAGAGTGTTGAGAGTGTGCGTGTGAGAGTGTGCGTGTGCGAGTGCGTGAGTGCGAGTGCGAGTGCGAGTGCGTGAGTGCGAGTGCGTGAGTGCGAGTGCGTGAGTGCGAGTGCGTGAGTGCGAGTGCGAGAGCGAGAGTGTGAGAGTGTGAGAGTGCGAGAGTGCGAGAGTGCGAGAGTGCGAGAGTACGAGAGTGCGAGAGTGCGAATGAGAGTGTGAGAGTGTGAGAGTACGAGAGTGCGAGAGTGAATGAGAGTGTTGAGAGTGAGAGTGTGAGAGTGTGCGTGTGAGAGTGTGAGAGTGTGCGTGTGAGAGCGTGAGTGTGTGAGTGCGAGTGCGTGAGTGCGAGTGCGTGAGTGCGAGTGCGAGAGTGCGAGAGTGCGAGAGTGCGAGAGTGCGAGAGTGCGAGAGTGTGCGAGTGTGCGTGCGAGTGTGCGAGAGTGCGTGCGAGAGTGCGAGAGTGCGAGAGTGCGAGAGTGCGAGTGTGCGAGTGTGCGAGTGTGCGAGTGTGCGAGTGAGTGAGAGTGTGAGTGTGCGTGTGAGAGAGTGCGAGAGTGAGAGAGTGAGAGTGTGAGAATGTGAGAGTGTTGAGAGTGTGAGTGTGAGAGTGTGTGTGCGAGTGCGTGAGTGCGAGTGCATGAGTGCGAGTGCGTGAGTGCGAGTGCGAGAGTGCGAGTGCGAGAGTGCGAGAGTGCGAGAGTGCGAGAGTGCGAATGAGAGTGTGAGAGTGTGAGAGTGTGAGAGTGTGAGAGTGCGAGAGTGCGAGAGTGCGAGAGTGAATGAGAGTGTTGAGAGTGAGAGTGTGAGAGTGTGCGTGTGAGAGTGTGCGTGTGCGAGTGCGTGAGTGCGAGTGCGTGAGTGCGAGTGCGTGAGTGCGAGTGCGTGAGTGCGAGTGCGTGAGTGCGAGAGCGAGAGTGCGAGAGTGCGAGAGTGTGAATGAGAGTGTGAGAGTGTGAGAGTGTGAGAGTGTGAGAGTGTGCGAGTGTGCGTGCGAGAGTGCGAGAGTGCGAGAGTGCGAGTGTGCGAGTGTGTGAGAGTGTGAGAGTGAGTGAGAGTGTGAGTGTGCGTGTGAGAGAGTGCGAGAGTGAGAGAGTGAGAGTGTTGAGAGTGCGAGTGTGAGAGTGTGCGTGTGAGAGCGTGAGTGTGCGAGTGCGTGAGTGCGAGTGCGTGAGTGCGAGTGCGTGAGTGCGAGTGCGTGAGTGCGAGTGCGAGAGCGAGAGTGTGAGAGTGTGAGAGTGCGAGAGCGCGAGAGTGCGAGAGCGCGGGAGTGCGAGAGCGCGAGAGTGCAAATGAGAGTGTGAGAGTGCGAGAGTGCGAGAGTGCGAGAGTGAATGAGAGTGTTGAACGTGAGAGTGTGAGAGTGTGCGTGTGAGAGTGTGCATGTGCGAGTGCGTGAGTGCGAGTGCGTGAGTGCGAGTGCGTGAGTGCGAGTGCGTGTGTGCGAGAGCGCGAGAGTGCGAGAGCACGAGAGTGCGAATGAGAGTGTGAGAGCGTGAGAGTGCGAGAGTGAATGAGAGTGTTGAGAGTGTGCGTGTGAGAGTGTGCGTGTGTGAGTGCGTGAGTGCGAGTGCGAGTGCGAGTGCGTGAGTGCGAGTGCGTGAGTGCGAGTGCGTGAGTGCGAGTGCGTGAGTGCGAGTGCGTGAGTGCGAGTGCGAGAGCGAGAGTGTGAGAGTGTGAGAGTGCGAGAGTGCGAGAGTGCGAGAGTGCGAGAGTACGAGAGTGCGAGAGTGCGAATGAGAGTGTGAGAGTGTGAGAGTACGAGAGTGCGAGAGTGAATGAGAGTGTTGAGAGTGAGAGTGTGAGAGTGTGCGTGTGAGAGCGTGAGTGTGCGAGTGCGTGAGTGCGAGTGCGTGAGTGCGAGTGCGTGAGTGCGAGAGCGAGAGTGCGAGAGTGCGAGAGTGCGAGAGTGCGAGAGTGTGAGAGTGTGCGAGTGTGCGAGAGTGCGTGCGAAAGTGCGAGAGTGCGAGAGTGCGAGAGTGCGAGAGTGCGAGAGTGCGAGTGTGCGAGTGTGCGAGTGTGAGAGTGAGTGAGAGTGTGAGTGTGCGTGTGAGAGAGTGCGAGAGTGAGTGAGAGTGTGAGAGTGTGAGAGTGTGAGAGTGTTGAGAGTGAGAGTGTGAGAGTGTGTGTGCGAGTGCGTGAGTGCGAGTGCGTGAGTGCGAGTGCGTGAGTGCGAGTGCGTGAGTGCGAGTGCGTGAGTGCGAGTGTGAGAGTGTGAGTGCGAGAGTGTGAGAGTGCGAGTGTGAGTGCGAGAGTGCGAGAGTGCGAGAGTGCGAGAGTGAATGAGAGTGTTGAGAGTGAGAGTGTGAGAGTGTGCGTGTGAGAGTGTGCGTGTGCGAGTGCGTGAGTGCGAGTGCGTGAGTGCGAGTGCGTGAGTGCGAGTGCGAGAGTGCGAGAGTGCGAGAGTGTGCGAGTGTGCGTGCGAGTGTGCGAGAGTGCGAGAGTGCGAGAGTGCGAGAGTGCGAGAGTGCGAATGAGAGTGCGAGAGTGCGAGAGTACGAGAGTGCGAGAGTGAATGAGAGTGTTGAGACTGAGAGTGTGAGAGTGTGCGTGTGAGAGTGTGTGTGCGAGTGCGTGAGTGCGAGTGCGTGAGTGCGAGTGCGTGAGTGCGAGTACGTGAGTGCGAGTGCGTGAGTGCGAGAGCGAGAGTGCGAGAGTGCAAGAGTGCGAGAGTGCGAGAGTGTGAATGAGAGTGTGAGAGTGTGAGAGTGTGCGAGTGTGCGAGTGTGCGAGTGTGCGTGCGAGAGTGCGAGAGTGTGAGAGTGCGAGAGTGCGAGTGTGCGAGTGTGCGAGAGTGTGAGAGGGTGAGTGTGAGTGAGAGTGTGAGTGTGCGTGTGAGAGAGTGCGAGAGTGAGAGAGTGAGAGTGTTGAGAGTGAGAGTGTGAGAGTGTGTTTGCGAGTGCGTGAGTGCGAGTGCGTGAGTGCGAGTGCGTGAGTGCGAGTGCGTGAGTGCGAGTGCGAGAGCGAGAGTGCGAGAGTGCGAGAGTGCGAATGAGAGTGCGAGAGTGCGAGAGTGCGAGAGTGCGAATGAGAGTGTGAGAGTGTGAGAGTGTGAGAGTGCGAGAGTGCGAGAGTGAATGAGAGTGTTGAGAGTGAGAGTGTGAGAGTGTGCGTGTGAGAGTGTGCGTGTGAGAGCGTGAATGTGCGAGTGCGTGAGTGCGAGTGCGTGAGTGCGAGAGCGTGAGTGCGAGAGTGCGAGAGTGCGAGTGTGCGAGTGTGCGTGCGAGAGTGCGAGAGTGCGAGAGTGCGAGAGTGCGAGTGTGCGAGAGTGCGAGTGTGCGAGAGTGCGAGTGTGCGAGTGTGCGAGTGAGTGAGAGTGTGAGTGTGCGTGTGAGAGAGTGCGAGAGTGAGAGAGTGAGAGTGTGAGAGTGTGAGAGTGTTGAGAGTGTGAGTGTGAGAGTGTGTCTGCGAGTGCGTGAGTGCGAGTGCGTGAGTGTGAGTGCATGAGTGCGAGTGCGTGAGTGCGAGTGCGAGAGTGCGAGTGCGAGAGTGCGAGAGTGCGAGAGTGCGAGAGTGCGAGAGTGCGAATGAGAGTGTGAGAGTGTGAGAGTGTGAGAGTGTGAGAGTGCGAGAGTGCGAGAGTGCGAGAGTGCGAGAGTGAATGAGAGTGTTGAGAGTGAGAGTGTGAGAGTGTGCGTGTGAGAGTGTGCGTGTGCGAGTGCGTGTGTGCGAGTGCGTGAGTGCGAGTGCGTGAGTGCGAGTGCGTGAGTGCGAGAGCGAGAGTGCGAGAGTGCGAGAGTGTGAATGAGAGTGTGAGAGTGTGAGAGTGTGAGAGTGTGCGAGTGTGCGAGTGTGCGTGCGAGAGTGCGAGAGTGCGAGAGTGCGAGAGTGCGAGTGTGCGAGTGTGTGAGAGTGTGAGAGTGAGTGAGAGTGTGAGTGTGCGTGTGAGAGAGTGAGAGAGTGAGAGTGTTGAGAGTGAGAGTGTGAGAGTGTGTTTGCGAGTGCGTGAGTGCGAGTGCGTGAGTGCGAGTGCGTGAGTGCGAGTGCGTGAGTGCGAGTGCGAGAGCGAGAGTGCGAGAGTGCGAGAGTGCGAGAGTGCGAATGAGAGTGCGAGAGTGCGAGAGTGCGAGAGTGCGAATGAGAGTGTGAGAGTGTGAGAGTGCGAGAGTGCGAGAGTGCGAGAGTGAATGAGAGTGTTGAGAGTGAGAGTGTGAGAGTGTGCGTGTGAGAGTGTGCGTGTGCGAGTGCGTGAGTGCGAGTGCGTGAGTGCGAGTGCGTGAGTGCGAGTGCGTGAGTGCGAGTGCGTGAGTGCGAGAGCGAGAGTGCGAGAGTGCGAGAGTGTGAATGAGAGTGTGAGAGTGTGAGAGTGTGAGAGTGTGAGAGTGTGCGAGTGTGCGAGTGTGCGTGCGAGAGTGCGAGAGTGCGAGAGTGCGAGTGTGCGAGTGTGTGAGAGTGTGAGAGTGAGTGAGAGTGTGAGTGTGCGTGTGAGAGAGTGCGAGAGTGAGAGAGTGAGAGTGTTGAGAGTGAGAGTGTGAGAGTGTGCGTGTGAGAGCGTGAGTGTGCGAGTGCGTGAGTGCGAGTGCGTGAGTGTGAGTGCGTGAGTGCGAGAGCGAGAGTGCGAGAGTGCGAGAGTGTGAATGAGAGTGTGAGAGTGTGAGAGTGTGAGAGTGTGAGAGTGTGCGAGTGTGCGAGTGTGCGAGAGTGTGAGAGTGTGAGTGTGAGTGAGAGTGTGAGTGTGCGTGTGAGAGAGTGCGAGAGTGAGAGAGTGAGAGTGCGAGAGTGCGAGAGTGCGAGAGTGCGAGTGTGTGAATGAGAGTGTGAGAGTGTGCGAGTGTGCGAGTGTGCGAGTGTGCGTGCGAGAGTGCGAGAGTGCGAGAGTGCGAGAGTGCGAGTGTGCGAGTGTGCGAGTGTGCGAGAGTGTGAGAGTGTGAGTGTGAGTGAGAGTGTGAGTGTGCGTGTGAGAGAGTGCGAGAGTGAGAGAGTGAGAGTGTTGAGAGTGAGAGTGTGAGAGTGTGTTTGCGAGTGCGTGAGTGCGAGTGCGTGAGTGCGAGTGCGTGAGTGCGAGTGCGTGAGTGCGAGTGCGTGAGTGCGAGTGCGAGAGCGAGAGTGCGAGAGTGCGAGAGTGCGAATGAGAGTGCGAGAGTGCGAATGAGAGTTTGAGAGTGTGAGAGTGTGAGAGTGCGAGAGTGCGAGAGTGAATGAGAGTGTTGAGAGTGAGAGTGTGAGAGTGTGCGTGTGAGAGTGTGCGTGTGAGAGCGTGAATGTGCGAGTGCGTGAGTGCGAGTGCGTGAGTGCGAGAGCGTGAGTGCGAGAGTGCGAGAGTGCGAGTGTGCGAGTGTGCGTGCGAGAGTGCGAGAGTGCGAGAGTGCGAGTGTGCGAGAGTGCGAGTGTGCGAGAGTGCGAGTGTGCGAGTGTGCGAGTGAGTGAGAGTGTGAGTGTGCGTGTGAGAGAGTGCGAGAGTGAGAGAGTGAGAGTGTGAGAGTGTGAGAGTGTTGAGAGTGTGAGTGTGAGAGTGTGTGTGCGAGTGCGTGAGTGCGAGTGCGTGAGTGCGAGTGCATGAGTGCGAGTGCGTGAGTGCGAGTGTGAGAGTGCGAGTGCGAGAGTGCGAGAGTGCGAGAGTGCGAATGAGAGTGTGAGAGTGTGAGAGTGTGAGAGTGTGAGAGTGCGAGAGTGCGAGAGTGCGAGAGTGCGAGAGTGAATGAGAGTGTTGAGAGTGAGAGTGTGAGAGTGTGCGTGTGAGAGTGTGCGTGTGCGAGTGCGTGAGTGCGAGTGCGTGAGTGCGAGTGCGTGAGTGCGAGTGCGTGAGTGCGAGAGCGAGAGTGCGAGAGTGCGAGAGTGTGAATGAGAGTGTGAGAGTGTGAGAGTGTGAGAGTGTGCGAGTGTGCGAGTGTGCGTGCGAGAGTGCGAGAGTGCGAGAGTGCGAGAGTGCGAGTGTGCGAGTGTGTGAGAGTGTGAGAGTGAGTGAGAGTGTGAGTGTGCATGTGAGAGAGTGAGAGAGTGAGAGTGTTGAGAGTGAGAGTGTGAGAGTGTGTTTGCGAGTGCGTGAGTGCGAGTGCGTGAGTGCGAGTGCGTGAGTGCGAGTGCGTGAGTGCGAGTGCGTGAGTGCGAGTGCGAGAGCGAGAGTGTGAGAGTGCGAGAGTGCGAGAGTGCGATTGAGAGTGCGAGAGTGCGAGAGTGCGAGAGTGCGAATGAGAGTGTGAGAGTGTGAGAGTGTGAGAGTGCGTGAGTGCGAGAGTGAATGAGAGTGTTGAGAGTGAGAGTGTGAGAGTGTGCGTGTGAGAGTGTGCGTGTGAGAGCGTGAATGTGCGAGTGCGTGAGTGCGAGTGCGTGAGTGCGAGAGCGTGAGTGCGAGAGTGCGAGAGTGCGAGAGTGCGAGAGTGTGCGAGTGTGCGTGCGAGAGTGCGAGAGTGAATGAGAGTGTTGAGAGTGTGCGTGTGAGAGTGTGCGTGTGCGAGTGCGTGAGTGCGAGTGCGAGTGCGTGAGTGCGAGTGCGTGAGTGCGAGTGCGTGAGTGCGAGTGCGTGAGTGCGAGTGCGAGAGCGAGAGTGTGAGAGTGTGAGAGTGCGAGAGTGCGAGAGTGCGAGAGTGCGAGAGTACGAGAGTGCGAGAGTACGAATGAGAGTGTGAGAGTGTGAGAGTACGAGAGTGCGAGAGTGAATGAGAGTGTTGAGAGTGAGAGTGTGAGAGTGTGCGTGTGAGAGTGTGAGAGTGTGCGTGTGAGAGCGTGAGTGTGTGAGTGCGAGTGTGTGAGTGCGAGTGCGTGAGTGCGAGTGCGAGAGTGCGAGAGTGCGAGAGTGCGAGAGTGCGAGAGTGCGAGAGTGTGCGAGTGTGCGTGCGAGTGTGCAAGAGTGCGTGCGAGAGTGCGAGAGTGCGAGAGTGCGAGAGTGCGAGTGTGCGAGTGTGCGAGTGTGCGAGTGTGCGAGTGAGTGAGAGTGTGAGTGTGCGTGTGAGAGAGTGCGAGAGTGAGAGAGTGAGAGTGTGAGAGTGTGAGAGTGTTGAGAGTGTGAGTGTGAGAGTGTGTGTGCGAGTGCGTGAGTGCGAGTGCATGAGTGCGAGTGCGAGTGCGAGAGTGCGAGTGCGAGAGTGCGAGAGTGCGAGAGTGCGAGAGTGCGAGAGTGCGAGAGTGCGAGAGTGCGAATGAGAGTGTGAGAGTGTGAGAGTGTGAGAGTGTGAGAGTGCGAGAGTGCGAGAGTGCGAGAGTGAATGAGAGTGTTGAGAGTGAGAGTGTGAGAGTGTGCGTGTGAGAGTGTGCGTGTGCGAGTGCGTGAGTGCGAGTGCGTGAGTGCGAGTGCGTGAGTGCGAGTGCGTGAGTGCGAGTGCGTGAGTGCGAGTGCGTGAGTGCGAGAGCGAGAGTGCGAGAGTGCGAGAGTGTGAATGAGAGTGTGAGAGTGTGAGAGTGTGAGAGTGTGAGAGTGTGCGAGTGTGCGTGCGAGAGTGCGAGAGTGCGAGAGTGCGAGTGTGCGAGTGTGTGAGAGTGTGAGAGTGAGTGAGAGTGTGAGTGTGCGTGTGAGAGAGTGCGAGAGTGAGAGAGTGAGAGTGTTGAGAGTGAGAGTGTGAGAGTGTGCGTGTGAGAGCGTGAGTGTGCGAGTGCGTGAGTGCGAGTGCGTGAGTGCGAGTGCATGAGTGCGAGTGCGAGAGCGAGAGTGTGAGAGTGTGAGAGTGCGAGAGCGCGAGAGTGCGAGAGTGCGAGAGTGCGAGAGCGCGAGAGTGCAAATGAGAGTGTGAGAGTGCGAGAGTGCGAGAGTGCGAGAGTGAATGAGAGTGTTGAACGTGAGAGTGTGAGAGTGTGCGTGTGAGAGTGTGCGTGTGCGAGTGCGTGAGTGCGAGTGCGTGAGTGCGAGTGCGTGAGTGCGAGTGCGTGTGTGCGAGAGCGCGAGAGTGCGAGAGCGCGAGAGTGCGAATGAGAGTGTGAGAGCGTGAGAGTGCGAGAGTGCGAGAGTGCGAGAGTGAATGAGAGTGTTGAGAGTGTGCGTGTGAGAGTGTGCGTGTGTGAGTGCGTGAGTGCGAGTGCGAGTGCGTGAGTGCGAGTGCGTGAGTGCGAGTGCGTGAGTGCGAGTGCGTGAGTGCGAGTGCGTGAGTGCGAGTGCGAGAGCGAGAGTGTGAGAGAGCGAGAGTGCGAGAGTGCGAGAGTGCGAGAGTGCGAGAGTACGAGAGTGCGAGAGTGCGAATGAGAGTGTGAGAGTGTGAGAGTACGAGAGTGCGAGAGTGAATGAGAGTGTTGAGAGTGAGAGTGTGAGAGTGTGCGTGTGAGAGCGTGAGTGTGTGAGTGCGTGAGTGCGAGTGCGTGAGTGCGAGTGCGTGAGTGCGAGTGCGTGAGTGCGAGTGCGAGAGCGAGAGTGTGAGAGTGTGAGAGTGCGAGAGTGCGAGAGTGCGAGAGTGCGAGAGTACGAGAGTGCGAGAGTGCGAATGAGAGTGTGAGAGTGTGAGAGTACGAGAGTGCGAGAGTGAATGAGAGTGTTGAGAGTGAGAGTGTGAGAGTGTGCGTGTGAGAGTGTGAGAGTGTGCGTGTGAGAGCGTGAGTGTGTGAGTGCGAGTGCGTGAGTGCGAGTGCGTGAGTGCGAGTGCGAGAGTGCGAGAGTGCGAGAGTGCGAGAGTGCGAGAGTGCGAGAGAGTGCGAGTGTGCGTGCGAGTGTGCGAGAGTGCGTGCGAGAGTGCGAGAGTGCGAGAGTGCGAGAGTGCGAGAGTGCGAGAGTGCGAGTGTGCGAGTGTGCGAGTGTGCGAGTGTGCGAGTGAGTGAGAGTGTGAGTGTGCGTGTGAGAGAGTGCGAGAGTGAGAGAGTGAGAGTGTGAGAGTGTGAGAGTGTTGAGAGTGTGAGTGTGAGAGTGTGTGTGCGAGTGCGTGAGTGCGAGTGCATGAGTGCGAGTGCGTGAGTGCGAGTGCGAGAGTGCGAGTGCGAGAGTGCGAGAGTGCGAGAGTGCGAGAGTGCGAGAGTGCGAGAGTGCGAATGAGAGTGTGAGAGTGTGAGAGTGTGAGAGTGCGAGAGTGCGAGAGTGCGAGAGTGAATGAGAGTGTTGAGAGTGAGAGTGTGAGAGTGTGCGTGTGAGAGTGTGCGTGTGCGAGTGCGTGAGTGTGCGAGTGCGTGAGTGCGAGTGCGTGAGTGCGAGTGCGTGAGTGCGAGTGCGTGAGTGCGAGAGCGAGAGTGCGAGAGTGCGAGAGCGCGAGAGTGCAAATGAGAGTGTGAGAGTGCGAGAGTGCGAGAGTGCGAGAGTGCGAGAGTGCGAGAGTGTGCGAGTGTGCGTGCGAGAGTGCGAGAGTGCGAGAGTGCGAGTGTGCGAGTGTGTGAGAGTGTGAGAGTGAGTGAGAGTGTGAGTGTGCGTGTGAGAGAGTGCGAGAGTGAGAGAGTGAGAGTGTTGAGAGTGAGAGTGTGAGAGTGTGCGTGTGAGAGCGTGAGTGTGCGAGTGCGTGAGTGCGAGTGCGTGAGTGCGAGTGCGTGAGTGCGAGTGCGTGAGTGCGAGTGCGAGAGCGAGAGTGTGAGAGTGTGAGAGTGCGAGAGCGCGAGAGTGCGAGAGCGCGAGAGTGCGAGAGCGCGAGAGTGCAAATGAGAGTGTGAGAGTGCGAGAGTGCGAGAGTGCGAGAGTGAATGAGAGTGTATAACGTGAGAGTGTGAGAGTGTGCGTGTGAGAGTGTGCGTGTGCGAGTGCGTGAGTGCGAGTGCGTGAGTGCGAGTGCGTGAGTGCGAGTGCGTGTGTGCGAGAGCGCGAGAGTGCGAGAGCGCGAGAGTGCGAATGAGAGTGTGAGAGCGTGAGAGTGCGAGAGTGCGAGAGTGCGAGAGTGAATGAGAGTGTTGAGAGTGTGCGTGTGAGAGTGTGCGTGTGTGAGTGCGTGAGTGCGAGTGCGAGTGCGTGAGTGCGAGTGCGTGAGTGCGAGTGCGTGAGTGCGAGTGCGTGAGTGCGAGTGCGAGAGCGAGAGTGTGAGAGTGTGAGAGTGCGAGAGTGTGAGAGTGCGAGAGTGCGAGAGTACGAGAGTGCGAGAGTGCGAATGAGAGTGTGAGAGTGTGAGAGTACGAGAGTGCGAGAGTGAATGAGAGTGTTGAGAGTGAGAGTGTGAGAGTGTGCGTGTGAGAGCGTGAGTGTGCGAGTGCGTGAGTGCGAGTGCGTGAGTGCGAGTGCGTGAGTGCGAGTGCGTGAGTGCGAGTGCGAGAGTGCGAGAGTGCGAGAGTGTGCGAGTGTGCGTGCGAGTGTGCGAGAGTGCGTGCGAGAGTGCGAGAGTGCGAGAGTGCGAGTGTGCGAGTGTGCGAGTGTGAGAGTTAGTGAGAGTGTGAGTGTGCGTGTGAGAGAGTGCGAGAGTGAGAGTGTGAGAGTGTGAGAGTGTGAGAGTGTTGAGAGTGAGAGTGTGAGAGTGTGTGTGCGAGTGCGTGAGTGCGAGTGCGTGAGTGCGAGTGCGTGAGTGCGAGTGCGTGAGTGTGAGTGCGAGAGTGTGAGTGTGAGAGTGTGAGTGCGAGAGTGCGAGAGTGCGAGAGTGCGAGAGTGTGAGAGTGCGAGAGTGTGAGAGTGCGTGAGTGCGAGTGCGAGAGCGAGAGTGTGAGAGTGCGAGAGTGTGAGAGTTCGAGAGTGCGAGAGTGCGAGAGTGCGAGAGTGCGAGAGTGCGAATGAGAGTGCGAGAGTGCGAGTGTACGAGAGTGAATGAGAGTGTTGAGACTGAGAGTGTGAGAGTGTGCGTGTGAGAGTGTGCGTGTGAGAGTGTGTGTGCGAGTGCGTGAGTGCGAGTGCGTGAGTGCGAGTGCGTGAGTGCGAGTACGTGAGTGCGAGTGCGTGAGTGCGAGAGCGAGAGTGCGAGAGTGCGAGAGTGCGAGAGTGCGAGAGTGCGAGAGTGTTCATGAGAGTGTGAGAGTGTGAGTGTGAGTGAGAGTGTGAGTGTGCGTGTGAGAGAGTGCGAGAGTGAGAGAGTGAGAGTGTTGAGAGTGAGAGTGTGAGAGTGTGTTTGCGAGTGCGTGAGTGCGAGTGCGTGAGTGCGAGTGCGAGTGCGAGTGCGTGAGTGCGAGTGCGAGAGCGAGAGTGCGAGAGTGCGAGAGTGCGAGAGTGCGAATGAGAGTGCGAGAGTGCGAGAGTGCGAATGAGAGTGTGAGAGTGTGAGAGTGTGAGAGTGCGAGAGTGCGAGAGTGAATGAGAGTGTTGAGAGTGAGAGTGTGAGAGTGTGCGTGTGAGAGTGTGCGTGTGAGAGCGTGAGTGTGCGAGTGCGTGAGTGCGAGTGCGTGAGTGCGAGAGCGTGAGTGCGAGAGTGCGAGAGTGCGAGAGTGCAAGAGTGTGCGAGTGTGCGTGCGAGTGTGCGAGTGTGCGTGCGAGAGTGCGAGAGTGCGAGTGTGCGAGAGTGCGAGTGTGCGAGAGTGCGAGTGTGCGAGTGTGCGAGTGAGTGAGAGTGTGAGTGTGCGTGTGAGAGAGTGCGAGAGTGAGAGAGTGAGAGTGTGAGGGTGTGAGAGTGTGAGAGTGTTGAGAGTGTGAGTGTGAGAGTGTGTGTGCGAGTGCGTGAGTGCGAGTGCGTGAGTGCGAGTGCGTGAGTGCGAGTGCGTGAGTGCGAGTGCGAGAGTGCGAGGGTGCAAGAGTGCGAGGGTGCGAGAGTGCGAGAGTGCGAGAGTGCAAGAGTGCGAATGAGAGTGTGAGAGTGTGAGAGTGTGAGAGTGTGAGAGTGCGAGAGTGCGAGAGTGCGAGAGTGCGAGAGTGAATGAGAGTGTTGAGAGTGAGAGTGTGAGAGTGTGCGTGTGAGAGTGTGCGTGTGCGAGTGCGTGAGTGCGAGTGCATGAGTGCGAGTGCGTGAGTGCGAGTGCGTGAGTGCGAGAGCGAGAGTGCGAGAGTGCGAGAGTGTGAATGAGAGTGTGAGAGTGTGAGAGTGTGAGAGTGTGAGAGTGTGCGAGTGTGCGAGTGTGCGTGCGAGAGTGCGAGAGTGCGAGAGTGCGAGTGTGCGAGTGTGTGAGAGTGTGAGAGTGAGTGAGAGTGTGAGTGTGCGTGTGAGAGAGTGCGAGAGTGAGAGAGTGAGAGTGTTGAGAGTGAGAGTGTGAGAGTGTGCGTGTGAGAGCGTGAGTGTGCGAGTGCGTGAGTGCGAGTGCGTGAGTGCGAGTGCGTGAGTGCGAGTGCGTGAGTGCGAGAGAGCGAGTGTGAATGAGAGTGTGAGAGTGTGAGAGTGTGAGTGTGCGAGTGTGCGAGTGTGCGAGTGAGAGTGCAAGATTGCGAGAGTGCGAGAGTGTGAGAGTGAGTGTGAATGAGAGTGTGAGAGTGTGCGTGCGAGTGTGCGAGTGTGAGAGTGTGAGAGTGTGCCAGTGTGCGAGTGTGCGAGTGTGCGAGTGTGAGAGTGTGAGAGTGAGAGTGTGAGAGTGCGAGTGTGCGAGTGCGAGTGTGAGTGTGCGAGTGTGAGTGTGAGAGTGTGCGAGTGTGAGTGTGCGAGTGTGAGTGTGCGAGTGTGAGTGTGCAAGTGCGAGTGTGAGTGTGCGAGTGTGCGAGTGTGCGAGTGTGCGAGTGTGAGAGTGAGAGTGTGAGAGTGTGCGTGTGAGAGTGTGAGAGTGTGAGTGTGTGAGTGTGTGAGTGTGAGAGTGTTGAGAGTGCGAGAGTGCGAGTGTGTGAGTGTGTGAGTGTGCGAGTGTGTGAGTGTGTGAGTGTGCGAGTGTGCGAGTGTGCGAGTGTGCGAGTGTTGAGAGTGTGAGAGTGAGAGTGTGAGAGTGTGCGTGTGAGAGTGTGAGTGCGTGAGTGTGAGTGCATGAGTGTGTGAGTGTGAGAGTGTTGAGAGTGCGAGAGTGCGAGTGTGAGTGTGTGAGAGTGTGAGAGTGCGAGTGTTGAGAGTGTGTGAGTCTGAGAGTGTTGAGAGTGCGAGAGTGCGAGTGTGAGAGTGTGAGAGTGTGAGAGTGCGAGTGTTGAGAGTGTTGAGAGTGTGAGAGTGCGAGAGTGCGAGAGTGCGAGAGTGCGAGAGTTGAGAGTGTTGAGAGTGCGAGAGTGCGAGAGTGCGAGAGTGCGAGAGTGCGAGTGTTGAGAGTGTTGAGAGTGCGAGTGAGTGCGAGAGTGCGAGAGTGCGAGAGTGCGAGAGTGCGAGAGTGCGAGAGTGCGAGTGTTGAGAGTGTTGAGAGTGCGAGTGAGTGCGAGAGTGCGAGAGTGCGAGAGTGCGAGAGGGCGCGAGAGTGCGAGAGTGCGCGAGTGCGAGAGTGCGCGAGTGCGCGACAGAGTGCGTGACAGAGTGTGAATGTGTGAGTGAGTTTGAGAGAGTCAGTGAGAGTGTGCGAGCGAGAATGTGAGTGTGTGTGCAAGAGTGAGTGTGAGTGTGAGAGTGTGAGTGTGAGTGTGAATGTGAGTATGTGAGAGTGGGTGTGATAGTGAGTGCGTGGGAGTGAGTGCGCGGGAGTGAGTGCGCGGGAGTGAGTGCGTGGGAGTGAGTGCGCGGGAGTGAGTGCGCGGGAGTGAGTGCGTGGGAGTGAGTGCGTGGGAGTGAGTGCGCGGGAGTGAGTGCGCGGGAGTGAGTGCGCGGGAGTGAGTGCGCGGGAGTGAGTGCGCGGGAGTGAGTGCGCGGGAGTGAGTGCGCGCGAGTGAGTGCGCGCGAGTGAGTGCGTGGGAGTGAGTTTGTGAGTGTGTGTGTCAGAGTGTGAGTGTGTAGAGAGAGAGAGTGAGTGTGTGAGTGAGAGAGAGAGTGAGAGAGTGTGAGTGTGTGAGTCTGTGAGAGTGTGTGAGAGTGTGTGAGTGTGAGTCTGTGAGAGTGTGTGAGAGTGTGTGAGAGTGTGTGAGTGTGAGTCTGTGAGAGTGTGTGAGTCTGTGAGAGTGTGTGAGAGTGTGTGAGAGTGTGTGAGAGTGTGTGAGAGTGTGTGAGTGTGAGTCTGTGAGAGTGTGTGAGTCTGTGAGATTGTGTGAGAGTGTGTGAGAGTGTGTGAGTGTGAGTCTGTGAGAGTGTGAGAGAGTGAGTGAGTGTGAGTCTGTGAGAGTGTGTGAGAGTGTGAGAGAGTGAGTGTGAGTGTGAATTTGAGAGTGTGAGAGTGTGAGTGTATGAGAGCAAGTGGGTGAGAGTGAGTGTATGAGTGTGAGAGAGTGAGTGAGTGTGAGTCTGTGAGAGTGTGAGAGAGTGAGTGTGAGTCTGTGAGAGTGTGTGTGAGTCTGTGAGAGTGTGTGAGAGTGTGTGAGAGTGTGTGAGAGTGTGTGAGAGTGTGTGAGAGTGTGTGAGAGTGAGTGAGTGTGAGTCTGTGTGAGAGTGTGAGAGAGTGAGTGAGTGTGAGTCTGTGAGAGTGTGTGAGAGTGTGAGAGAGTGAGTGAGTGTGAGTCTGTGAGAGTGTGTGAGAGTGTGAGAGAGTGTGAGAGTGTGAGTCTGTGAGAGTGTGTGAGAGTGTGAGAGAGTGAGTGTGAGTGTGAGTTTGAGAGTGTGAGAGTGTGAGTGTATGAGAGCGAGTGGGTGAGAGTGAGTGTATGAGTGTGAGAGAGTGAGTGAGTGTGAGTCTGTGAGAGTGTGTGAGAGTGTGAGAGAGTGAGTGAGTGTGAGTCTGTGTGAGTCTGTGAGAGTCTGTGAGAGTGTGTGAGAGTGTGTGAGAGTGTGTGAGAGTGTGTGAGAGTGTGTGAGAGTGTGTGAGAGTGTGTGAGAGTGAGTCTGTGTGAGAGTGTGAGAGAGTGAGAGTCTGTGAGAGTGTGTGAGAGTGTGAGAGTGTGAGTCTGTGAGAGTGTGTGAGAGTGTGTGAGAGTGTGAGTCTGTGAGAGTGTGTGAGAGTGTGTGAGAGTGTGAGAGTGTGAGTCTGTGAGAGTGTGTGAGAGTGTGTGAGAGTGTGAGTCTGTGAGAGTGTGGGAGAGTGTGAGAGTGTGAGTCTGTGTGAGTGTGTGAGAGTGTGAGAGAGTGAGTGTGAGTGTGAGTTTGAGAGTGTGAGAGTGTGAGTGTATGAGAGCGAGTGATTGAGAGTGAGTGTATGAGTGTGAGAGAGTGAGTGAGTGTGAGTCTGTGAGAGTGTGTGAGAGTGTGAGAGAGTGAGTGAGTGTGAGTCTGTGAGAGTGTGTGAGAGTGTGAGAGTGTGAGTCTGTGAGAGTGTGTGAGAGTGTGAGAGAGTGAGTGTGAGTGTGAGTTTGAGAGTGTGAGAGTGTGAGTGTATAAGAGCGAGTGGGTGAGAGTGAGTGTATGAGTGTGAGAGAGTGAGTGAGTGTGAGTCTGTGAGAGTGTGTGAGAGTGTGAGAGTGTGGGTCTGTGAGAGTCTGTGAGAGTGTGAGAGTGTGAGTCTGTGAGAGTATGTGAGAGTGTGTGAGAGTGTGAGAGTGTGAGTCTGTGAGAGTGTGTGAGAGTGTGTGAGAGTGTGAGTCTGTGAGAGTGTGGGAGAGTGTGAGAGTGTGAGTCTGTGAGAGTGTGTGAGAGTGTGAGAGAGTGAGTGTGAGTGTGAGTTTGAGAGTGTGAGAGTGTGAGTGTATGAGAGCGAGTGGGTGAGAGTGAGTGTATGAGTGTGAGAGAGTGAGTGAGTGTGAGTCTGTGAGAGTGTGTGAGAGTGTGAGAGAGTGAGTGTGTGAGAGTGTGAGAGAGTGAGTGAGTGTGAGTCTGTGAGAGTGTGTGAGAGTGTGAGAGAGTGAGTCTGTGAGAGTGTGTGAGAGTGTGAGAGAGTGAGTGTGAGTGTGAGTTTGAGAGTGTGAGAGTGTGAGTGTATGAGAGCGAGTGGGTGAGAGTGAGTGTATGAGTGTGAGAGAGTGAGTGAGTGTGAGTCTGTGAGAGTGTGTGAGAGTGTGAGAGAGTGAGTGAGTGTGAGTCTGTCAGAGTGTGTGAGAGTGTGAGAGTGTGAGTCTGTGAGAGTGTGTGAGAGTGTGAGAGAGTGAGTGTGAGTGTGAGTTTGAGAGTGTGAGAGTGTGAGTGTATGAGAGCGAGTGGGTGAGAGTGAGTGTATGAGTGTGAGAGAGTGAGTGAGTGTGAGTCTGTGAGAGTGTGTGAGAGTGTGAGAGAGTGAGTGAGTGTGAGTCTGTGAGAGTGTGTGAGAGTGTGAGAGAGTGAGTGAGTGTGAGTCTGTGAGAGTGTGTGAGAGCGTGAGAGAGTGAGTGTGAGTGTGAGTTTGAGAGTGTGAGAGTGTGAGTGTATGAGAGCGAGTGGGTGAGAGTGAGTGTATGAGTGTGAGAGAGTGAGTGAGTGTGAGTCTGTGAGAGTGTGTGAGAGTGTGCGAGAGTGAGTGAGTGTGAGTCTGTGAGAGTGTGTGAGAGTGTGAGAGTGTGAGTCTGTGAGAGTGTGTGTGAGTGTGAGAGTGTGTGTGCGAGTGCGTGAGTGCGAGTGCATGAGTGCGAGTGCGTGAGTGCGAGTGCGAGAGTGCGAGTGCGAGAGTGCGAGAGTGCGAGAGTGCGAGAGTGCGAGAGTGCGAGAGTGCAAATGAGAGTGTGAGAGTGTGAGAGTGTGAGAGTGTGAGAGTGCGAGAGTGCGAGAGTGCGAGATGAATGAGAGTGTTGAGAGTGAGAGTGTGAGAGTGTGCGTGTGAGAGTGTGCGTGTGCGAGTGCGAGTGCGTGAGTGCGAGTGCGTGAGTGCGAGTGCGTGAGTGCGAGTGCGTGAGTGCGAGTGCGTGAGTGCGAGAGCGAGAGTGCGAGAGTGCGAGAGTGTGAATGAGAGTGTGAGAGTGTGAGAGTGTGAGAGTGTGAGAGTGTGCGAGTGTGCGTGCGAGAGTGCGAGAGTGCGAGAGTGCGAGAGTGCGAGTGTGCGAGTGTGTGAGAGTGTGAGAGTGAGTGAGAGTGTGAGTGTGCGTGTGAGAGAGTGCGAGAGTGAGAGAGTGAGAGTGTTGAGAGTGAGAGTGTGAGAGTGTGCGTGTGAGAGCGTGAGTGTGCGAGTGCGTGAGTGCGAGTGCGTGAGTGCGAGTGCGTGAGTGCAAGTGCGTGAGTGCGAGTGCGAGAGCGAGAGTGTGAGAGTGTGAGAGTGCGAGAGCGCGAGAGTGCGAGAGCGCGAGAGTGCGAGAGTGCAAATGAGAGTGTGAGAGTGCGAGAGTGCGAGAGTGCGAGAGTGAATGAGAGTGTTGAACGTGAGAGTGTGAGAGTGTGCGTGTGAGAGTGTGCGTGTGCGAGTGCGTGAGTGCGAGTGCGTGAGTGCGAGTGCGTGAGTGCGAGTGCGTGTGTGCGAGAGCGCGAGAGTGCGAGAGCGCGAGAGTGCGAATGAGAGTGTGAGAGCGTGAGAGTGCGAGAGTGCGAGAGTGCGAGAGTGAATGAGAGTGTTGAGAGTGTGCGTGTGAGAGTGTGCGTGTGTGAGTGCGTGAGTGCGAGTGCGAGTGCGTGAGTGCGAGTGCGTGAGTGCGAGTGCGTGAGTGCGAGTGCGTGAGTGCGAGTGCGTGAGTGCGAGTGCGAGAGCGAGAGTGTGAGAGTGTGAGAGTGCGAGAGTGCGAGAGTGCGAGAGTGCGAGAGTACGAGAGTGCGAGAGTGCGAATGAGAGTGTGAGAGTGTGAGAGTACGAGAGTGCGAGAGTGAATGAGAGTGTTGAGAGTGAGAGTGTGAGAGTGTGCGTGTGAGAGCGTGAGTGTGCGAGTGCGTGAGTGCGAGTGCGTGAGTGCGAGTGCGTGAGTGCGAGTGCGTGAGTGCGAGTGCGAGAGTGCGAGAGTGCGAGAGTGTGCGAGTGTGCGTGCGAGTGTGCGAGAGTGCGTGCGAGAGTGCGAGAGTACGAGAGTGCGAGTGTGCGAGTGTGAGAGTTAGTGAGAGTGTGAGTGTGCGTGTGAGAGAGTGCAAGAGTGAGAGTGTGAGAGTGTGAGAGTGTGAGAGTGTTGAGAGTGAGAGTGTGAGAGTGTGTGTGCGAGTGCGTGAGTGCGAGTGCGTGAGTGCGAGTGCGTGAGTGCGAGTGCGTGAGTGTGAGTGCGAGAGTGTGAGTGTGAGAGTGTGAGTGCGAGAGTGCGAGAGTGCGAGAGTGCGAGAGTGCGAGAGTGTGAGAGTGCGAGAGTGTGAGAGTGCGTGAGTGCGAGTGCGAGAGCGAGAGTGTGAGAGTGCGAGAGTGTGAGAGTGCGAGAGTGCGAGAGTGCGAGAGTGCGAGAGTGCGAGAGTGCGAGAGTGCGAATGAGAGTGCAAGAGTGCGAGAGTACGAGAGTGAATGAGAGTGTTGAGACTGAGAGTGTGAGAGTGTGCGTGTGAGAGTGTGCGTGTGAGAGTGTGTGTGCGAGTGCGTGAGTGCGAGTGCGTGAGTGCGAGTGCGTGAGTGCGAGTACGTGAGTGCGAGTGCGTGAGTGCGAGAGCGAGAGTGCGAGAGTGCGAGAGTGCGAGAATGCGAGAGTGCGAGAGTGTTCATGAGAGTGTGAGAGTGTGCGAGTGTGCGTGCGAGAGTGCGAGAGTGCGAGAGTGCGAGAGTGCGAGTGTGCGAGTGTGCGAGTGTGCGAGAGTGAGAGTGTGAGTGTGAGTGAGAGTGTGAGTGTGCGTGTGAGAGAGTGCGAGAGTGAGAGAGTGAGAGTGTTGAGAGTGAGAGTGTGAGAGTGTGTTTGCGAGTGCGTGAGTGCGAGTGCGTGAGTGCGAGTGCGTGAGTGCGAGTGCGAGTGCGAGTGCATGAGTGCGAGTGCGAGAGCGAGAGTGCGAGAGTGCGAGAGTGCGAGAGTGCGAATGAGAGTGCGAGAGTGCGAGAGTGCGAATGAGAGTGTGAGAGTGTGAGAGTGTGAGAGTGCGAGAGTGCGAGAGTGAATGAGAGTGTTGAGAGTGAGAGTGTGAGAGTGTGCGTGTGAGAGTGTGCGTGTGAGAGCGTGAGTGTGCGAGTGCGTGAGTGCGAGTGCGTGAGTGCGAGAGCGTGAGTGCGAGAGTGCGAGAGTGCGAGAGTGCGAGAGTGTGCGAGTGTGCGTGCGAGTGTGCGAGTGTGCGTGCGAGAGTGCGAGAGTGCGAGAGTGCGAGAGTGCGAGTGTGCGAGAGTGCGAGTGTGCGAGAGTGCGAGTGTGCGAGAGTGCGAGTGTGCGAGTGTGCGAGTGAGTGAGAGTGTGAGTGTGCGTGTGAGAGAGTGCGAGAGTGAGAGAGTGAGAGTGTGAGGGTGTGAGAGTGTGAGAGTGTTGAGAGTGTGAGTGTGAGAGTGTGTGTGCGAGTGCGTGAGTGCGAGTGCGTGAGTGCGAGTGCGTGAGTGCGAGTGCGTGAGTGCGAGTGCGAGAGTGCGAGGGTGCGAGAGTGCGAGGGTGCGAGAGTGCGAGAGTGCGAGAGTGCAAGAGTGCGAATGAGAGTGTGAGAGTGTGAGAGTGTGAGAGTGCGAGAGTGCGAGAGTGCGAGAGTGCGAGAGTGAATGAGAGTGTTGAGAGTGAGAGTGTGAGAGTGTGCGTGTGAGAGTGTGCGTGTGCGAGTGCGTGAGTGCGAGTGCGTGAGTGCGAGTGCGTGAGTGCGAGAGCGAGAGTGCGAGAGTGCGAGAGTGTGAATGAGAGTGTGAGAGTGTGAGAGTGTGAGAGTGTGAGAGTGTGCGAGTGTGCGAGTGTGCGTGCGAGAGTGCGAGAGTGCGAGAGTGCGAGTGTGCGAGTGTGTGAGAGTGTGAGAGTGAGTGAGAGTGTGAGTGTGCGTGTGAGAGAGTGCGAGAGTGAGAGAGTGAGAGTGTTGAGAGTGAGAGTGTGAGAGTGTGCGTGTGAGAGCGTGAGTGTGCGAGTGCGTGAGTGCGAGTGCGTGAGTGCGAGTGCGTGAGTGCGAGTGCGTGAGTGCGAGAGAGCGAGTGTGAATGAGAGTGTGAGAGTGTGAGAGTGTGAGTGTGCGAGTGTGCGAGTGTGCGAGTGAGAGTGCAAGAGTGCGAGAGTGCGAGAGTGTGAGAGTGAGTGTGAATGAGAGTGTGAGAGTGTGCGTGCGAGTGTGCGAGTGTGAGAGTGTGAGAGTGTGCGAGTGTGCGAGTGTGCGAGTGTGCGAGTGTGAGAGTGTGAGAGTGAGAGTGTGAGAGTGCGAGTGTGCGAGTGCGAGTGTGAGTGTGCGAGTGTGAGTGTGAGAGTGTGCGAGTGTGAGTGTGCGAGTGTGAGTGTGCGAGTGTGAGTGTGCAAGTGCGAGTGTGAGTGTGCGAGTGTGCGAGTGTGCGAGTGTGCGAGTGTGAGAGTGAGAGTGTGAGAGTGTGCGTGTGAGAGTGTGAGAGTGTGAGTGTGTGAGTGTGAGTGTGTGAGTGTGAGAGTGTTGAGAGTGCGAGAGTGCGAGTGTGTGAGTGTGCGAGTGTGCGAGTGTGCGAGTGTGCGAGTGTTGAGAGTGTGAGAGTGAGAGTGTGAGAGTGTGCGTGTGAGAGTGTGAGTGCGTGAGTGTGAGTGCATGAGTGTGTGAGTGTGAGAGTGTTGAGAGTGCGAGAGTGCGAGTGTGAGTGTGTGAGAGTGTGAGAGTGCGAGTGTTGAGAGTGTGTGAGTCTGAGAGTGTTGAGAGTGCGAGAGTGCGAGTGTGAGAGTGTGAGAGTGTGAGAGTGCGAGTGTTGAGAGTGTTGAGAGTGTGAGAGTGCGAGAGTGCGAGAGTGCGAGAGTGCGAGAGTGCGAGAGTTGAGAGTGTTGAGAGTGCGAGAGTGCGAGAGTGCGAGAGTGCGAGAGTGCGAGTGTTGAGAGTGTTGAGAGTGCGAGTGAGTGCGAGAGTGCGAGAGTGCGAGAGTGCGAGAGTGCGAGAGTGCGCGAGAGTGCGAGAGTGCGAGAGTGCGAGAGTGCGAGAGTGCGAATGAGAGTGCGAGAGTGCGAGAGTACGAGAGTGAATGAGAGTGTTGAGACTGAGAGTGTGAGAGTGTGCGTGTGAGAGTGTGCGTGTGAGAGTGTGTGTGCGAGTGCGTGAGTGCGAGTGCGTGAGTGCGAGTGCGTGAGTGCGAGTACGTGAGTGCGAGTGCGTGAGTGCGAGAGCGAGAGTGCGAGAGTGCGAGAGTGCGAGAGTGCGAGAGTGCGAGAGTGTTCATGAGAGTGTGAGAGTGTGCGAGTGTGCGTGCGAGAGTGCGAGAGTGCGAGAGTGCGAGAGTGCGAGTGTGCGAGTGTGCGAGTGTGCGAGAGTGTGAGAGTGTGAGTGTGAGTGAGAGTGTGAGTGTGCGTGTGAGAGAGTGCGAGAGTGAGAGAGTGAGAGTGTTGAGAGTGAGAGTGTGAGAGTGTGTTTGCGAGTGCGTGAGTGCGAGTGCGTGAGTGCGAGTGCGTGAGTGCGAGTGCGAGTGCGAGTGCGTGAGTGCGAGTGCGAGAGCGAGAGTGCGAGAGTGCGAGAGTGCGAGAGTGCGAATGAGAGTGCGAGAGTGCGAGAGTGCGAATGAGAGTGTGAGAGTGTGAGAGTGCGAGAGTGAATGAGAGTGTTGAGAGTGAGAGTGTGAGAGTGTGCGTGTGAGATTGTGCGTGTGAGAGCGTGAGTGTGCGAGTGCGTGAGTGCGAGTGCGTGAGTGCGAGAGCGTGAGTGCGAGAGTGCGAGAGTGCGAGAGTGTGCGAGTGTGCGTGCGAGTGTGCGAGTGTGCGTGCGAGAGTGCGAGAGTGCGAGAGTGCGAGAGTGCGAGTGTGCGAGAGTGCGAGTGTGCGAGAGTGCGAGTGTGCGAGTGAGTGAGAGTGTGAGTGTGCGTGTGAGAGATTGCGAGAGTGAGAGAGTGAGAGTGTGAGGGTGTGAGAGTGTGAGAGTGTTGAGAGTGTGAGTGTGAGAGTGTGTGTGCGAGTGCGTGAGTGCGAGTGCGTGAGTGCGAGTGCGTGAGTGCGAGTGCATGAGTGCGAGTGCGAGAGTGCGAGGGTGCGAGAGTGCGAGGGTGCGAGAGTGCGAGAGTGCGAGAGTGCAAGAGTGCGAATGAGAGTGTGAGAGTGTGAGAGTGTGAGAGTGTGAGAGTGCGAGAGTGCGAGAGTGCGAGAGTGCGAGAGTGAATGAGAGTGTTGAGAGTGAGAGTGTGAGAGTGTGCGTGTGAGAGTGTGCGTGTGCGAGTGCGTGAGTGCGAGTGCGTGAGTGCGAGTGCGTGAGTGCGAGTGCGTGAGTGCGAGAGCGAGAGTGCGAGAGTGCGAGAGTGTGAATGAGAGTGTGAGAGTGTGAGAGTGTGAGAGTGTGAGAGTGTGCGAGTGTGCGAGTGTGCGTGCGAGAGTGCGAGAGTGCGAGAGTGCGAGTGTGCGAGTGTGTGAGAGTGTGAGAGTGAGTGAGAGTGTGAGTGTGCGTGTGAGAGAGTGCGAGAGTGAGAGAGTGAGAGTGTTGAGAGTGAGATTGTGAGAGTGTGCGTGTGAGAGCGTGAGTGTGCGAGTGCGTGAGTGCGAGTGCGTGAGTGCGAGTGCGTGAGTGCGAGTGCGTGAGTGCGAGAGAGCGAGTGTGAATGAGAGTGTGAGAGTGTGAGAGTGTGAGTGTGCGAGTGTGCGAGTGTGCGAGTGTGCGAGTGAGAGTGCAAGAGTGCGAGAGTGCGAGAGTGTGAGAGTGAGTGTGAATGAGAGTGTGAGAGTGTGCGTGCGAGTGTGCGAGTGTGAGAGTGTGAGAGTGTGCGAGTGTGCGAGTGTGCGAGTGTGCGAGTGTGAGAGTGTGAGAGTGAGAGTGTGAGAGTGCGAGTGTGCGAGTGCGAGTGTGAGTGTGCGAGTGTGAGTGTGAGAGTGTGCGAGTGTGAGTGTGCGAGTGTGAGTGTGCGAGTGTGAGTGTGCAAGTGCGAGTGTGAGTGTGCGAGTGTGCGAGTGTGCGAGTGTGAGAGTGAGAGTGTGAGAGTGTGCGTGTGAGAGTGTGAGAGTGTGAGTGTGTGAGTGTGTGAGTGTGTGAGTGTGAGAGTGTTGAGAGTGCGAGAGTGCGAGTGTGTGAGTGTGCGAGTGTGCGAGTGTGCGAGTGTGCGAGTGTTGAGAGTGTGAGAGTGAGAGTGTGAGAGTGTGCGTGTGAGAGTGTGAGTGCGTGAGTGTGAGTGCATGAGTGTGTGAGTGTGAGAGTGTTGAGAGTGCGAGAGTGCGAGTGTGAGTGTGTGAGAGTGTGAGAGTGCGAGTGTTGAGAGTGTGTGAGTCTAGGAGTGTTGAGAGTGCGAGAGTGCGAGTGTGAGAGTGTGAGAGTGTGAGAGTGCGAGTGTTGAGAGTGTTGAGAGTGTGAGAGTGCGAGAGTGCGAGAGTGCGAGAGTGCGAGAGTGCGAGAGTGCGAGAGTGCGAGAGTTGAGAGTGTTGAGAGTGCGAGAGTGCGAGAGTGCGAGAGTGCGAGAGTGCGAGTGTTGAGAGTGTTGAGAGTGCGAGTGAGTGCGAGAGTGCGAGAGTGCGAGAGTGCGAGAGGGCGCGAGAGTGCGAGAGTGCGCGAGTGCGAGAGTGCGCGAGTGCGCGACAGAGTGCGTGACAGAGTGTGAATGTGTGAGTGAGTTTGAGAGAGTCAGTGAGAGTGTGCGAGCGAGAATGTGAGTGTGTGTGCAAGAGTGAGTGTGAGTGTGAGAGTGTGAGTGTGAGTGTGAATGTGAGTATGTGAGAGTGGGTGTGATAGTGAGTGCGCGGGAGTGAGTGCGCGGGAGTGAGTGCGCGGGAGTGAGTGCGTGGGAGTGAGTGCGCGGGAGTGAGTGCGCGGGAGTGAGTGCGTGGGAGTGAGTGCGCGGGAGTGAGTGCGCGGGAGTGAGTGCGTGGGAGTGAGTGCGTGGGAGTGAGTGCGTGGGAGTGAGTGCGCGGGAGTGAGTGCGCGGGAGTGAGTGCGCGGGAGTGAGTGCGCGGGAGTGAGTGCGCGGGAGTGAGTGCGCGGGAGTGAGTGCGCGGGAGTGAGTGCGCGCGAGTGAGTGCGTGGGAGTGAGTTTGTGAGTGTGTGTGTCAGAGTGTGAGTGTGTAGAGAGAGAGAGTGAGTGTGTGAGTGAGAGAGAGAGTGAGAGAGTGTGAGTGTGTGAGTCTGTGAGAGTGTGTGAGAGTGTGTGAGTGTGAGTCTGTGAGAGTGTGTGAGAGTGTGTGAGAGTGTGTGAGTGTGAGTCTGTGAGAGTGTGTGAGTCTGTGAGAGTGTGTGAGAGTGTGTGAGAGTGTGTGAGAGTGTGTGAGTGTGAGTCTGTGAGAGTGTGTGAGTCTGTGAGAGTGTGTGAGATTGTGTGAGAGTGTGTGAGTGTGAGTCTGTGAGAGTGTGTGAGTCTGTGAGAGTGTGCGAGAGTGTGTGAGTGTGAGTCTGTGAGAGTGTGTGAGATTGTGTGAGAGTGTGTGAGTGTGAGTCTGTGAGAGTGTGTGAGAGTGTGAGAGAGTGAGTGTGAGTGTGAATTTGAGAGTGTGAGAGTGTGAGTGTATGAGAGCGAGTGGGTGAGAGTGAGTGTATGAGTGTGAGAGAGTGAGTGAGTGTGAGTCTGTGAGAGTGTGAGAGAGTGAGTGTGAGTCTGTGAGAGTGTGTGTGAGTCTGTGAGAGTGTGTGAGAGTGTGTGAGAGTGTGTGAGAGTGTGTGAGAGTGTGTGAGAGTGTGTGAGAGTGAGTGAGTGTGAGTCTGTGTGAGAGTGTGAGAGAGTGAGTGAGTGTGAGTCTGTGAGAGTGTGTGAGAGTGTGAGAGAGTGAGTGAGTGTGAGTCTGTGAGAGTGTGTGAGAGTGTGAGAGAGTGTGAGAGTGTGAGTCTGTGAGAGTGTGTGAGAGTGTGAGAGAGTGAGTGTGAGTGTGAGTTTGAGAGTGTGAGAGTGTGAGTGTATGAGAGCGAGTGGGTGAGAGTGAGTGTATGAGTGTGAGAGAGTGAGTGAGTGTGAGTCTGTGAGAGTGTGTGAGAGTGTGAGAGAGTGAGTGAGTGTGAGTCTGTGAGAGTGTGTGAGTGTGTAGAGAGAGAGAGTGAGTGTGTGAGTGAGAGAGAGTGAGAGAGTGTGAGTGTGTGAGTCTGTGAGAGTGTGTGAGAGTGCGAGAGAGTGAGTGTGAGTGTGAGTTTGAGAGTGTGAGAGTGTGAGTGTATGAGAGCGAGTGGGTGAGAGTGAGTGTATGAGTGTGAGAGAGTGAGTGAGTGTGAGTCTGTGAGAGTGTGAGAGAGTGAGTGAGTGTGAGTCTGTGAGAGTGTGTGAGAGTGTGAGAGAGTGAGTGAGTGTGAGTCTGTGAGAGTGTGTGAGAGTGTGAGAGAGTGAGTCTGTGAGAGTGTGTGAGAGTGTGAGAGAGTGAGTGTGAGTGTGAGTTTGAGAGTGTGAGAGTGTGAGTGTATGAGAGCGAGTGGGTGAGAGTGAGTGTATGAGTGTGAGAGAGTGAGTGAGTGTGAGTCTGTGAGAGTGTGTGAGAGTGTGAGAGAGTGAGTGAGTGTGAGTCTGTGAGAGTGTGTGAGTGTGTAGAGAGAGAGAGTGAGTGTGTGAGTGAGAGAGAGAGTGAGAGAGTGTGAGTGTGTGAGTCTGTGAGAGTGTGTGAGAGTGCGAGAGAGTGAGTGTGAGTGTGAGTTTGAGAGTGTGAGAGTGTGAGTGTATGAGAGCGAGTGGGTGAGAGTGAGTGTATGAGTGTGAGAGAGTGAGTGAGTGTGAGTCTGTGAGAGTGTGTGAGAGTGTGAGAGAGTGAGTGAGTGTGAGTCTGTGAGAGTGTGTGAGAGTGTGAGAGAGTGAGTGAGTGTGAGTCTGTGAGAGTGTGTGAGAGTGTGAGAGAGTGAGTGAGTGTGAGTCTGTGAGAGTGTGTGAGAGTGTGAGAGAGTGAGTCTGTGAGAGTGTGTGAGAGTGTGTGAGAGTGTGAGTCTGTGAGAGTGTGGGAGAGTGTGAGAGTGTGAGTCTGTGAGAGTGTGTGAGAGTGTGAGAGAGTGAGTGTGAGTGTGAGTTTGAGAGTGTGAGAGTGTGAGTGTATGAGAGCGAGTGGGTGAGAGTGAGTGTAAGAGTGTGAGAGAGTGAGTGAGTGTGAGTCTGTGAGAGTGTGTGAGTGTGAGAGAGTGAGTGAGTGTGAGTCTGTGAGAGTGTGTGAGAGTGTGTGAGAGTGTGAGAGAGTGATTGAGTGTGAGTCTGTGAGAGTGTGTGAGAGTGTGAGAGAGTGAGTGAGTGTGAGTCTGTGAGAGTGTGTGAGAGTGTGAGAGAGTGAGTGAGTGTGAGTCTGTGAGAGTGTGTGAGAGTGTGAGAGTGTGAGTCTGTGAGAGTGTGTGAGAGTGTGAGAGAGTGAGTGTGAGTGTGAGTTTGAGAGTGTGAGAGTGTGAGTGTATGAGAGCGAGTGGGTGAGAGTGAGTGTATGAGTGTGAGAGAGTGAGTGAGTGTGAGTCTGTGAGAGTGTGTGAGAGTGTGAGAGAGTGAGTGAGTGTGAGCCTGTAGGAGTGTGTGAGAGTGTGAGAGAGTGAGTGAGTGTGAGTCTGTGAGAGTGTGTGAGAGTGTGAGAGTGTGAGTCTGTGAGAGTGTGTGAGAGTGTGAGAGTGTGAGTCTGTGAGAGTGTGTGAGAGTGTGAGAGAGTGAGTGTGAGTGTGAGTTTGAGAGTGTGAGAGTGTGAGTGTATGAGAGCGAGTGGGTGAGAGTGAGTGTATGAGTGTGAGAGAGTGAGTGAGTGTGAGTCTGTGAGAGTGTGTGAGAGTGTGAGAGAGTGAGTGAGTGTGAGTCTGTGAGAGTGTGTGAGAGTGTGAGAGAGTGAGTGTGAGTGTGAGTTTGAGAGTGTGAGAGTGTGAGTGTATGAGAGCGAGTGGGTGAGAGTGAGTGTATGAGTGTGAGAGAGTGAGTGAGTGTGAGTCTGTGAGAGTGTGTGAGAGTGTGAGAGAGTGAGTGAGTGTGAGTCTGTGAGAGTGTGTGAGAGTGTGAGAGTGTGAGTCTGTGAGAGTGTGTGAGAGTGTGAGAGAGTGAGTGTGAGTGTGAGTTTGAGAGTGTGAGAGTGTGAGTGTATGAGAGCGAGTGGGTGAGAGTGAGTGTATGAGTGTGAGAGAGTGAGTGAGTGTGAGTCTGTGAGAGTGTGTGAGAGTGTGAGAGAGTGAGTGAGTGTGAGTCTGTGAGAGTGTGTGAGAGTGTGAGAGAGTGAGTGAGTGTGAGTCTGTGAGAGTGTGTGAGAGTGTGAGAGAGTGTGAGAGTGTGAGTCTGTGAGAGTGTGTGAGAGTGTGAGAGAGTGAGTGTGAGTGTGAGTTTGAGAGTGTGAGAGTGTGAGTGTATGAGAGCGAGTGGGTGAGAGTGAGTGTATGAGTGTGAGAGAGTGAGTGAGTGTGAGTCTGTGAGAGTGTGTGAGAGTGTGAGAGAGTGAGTGAGTGTGAGTCTGTGAGAGTGTGTGAGTGTGTAGAGAGAGAGAGTGAGTGTGTGAGTGAGAGAGAGTGAGAGAGTGTGAGTGTGTGAGTCTGTGAGAGTGTGTGAGAGTGCGAGAGAGTGAGTGTGAGTGTGAGTTTGAGAGTGTGAGAGTGTGAGTGTATGAGAGCGAGTGGGTGAGAGTGAGTGTATGAGTGTGAGAGAGTGAGTGAGTGTGAGTCTGTGAGAGTGTGAGAGAGTGAGTGAGTGTGAGTCTGTGAGAGTGTGTGAGAGTGTGAGAGAGTGAGTGAGTGTGAGTCTGTGAGAGTGTGTGAGAGTGTGAGAGAGTGAGTCTGTGAGAGTGTGTGAGAGTGTGAGAGAGTGAGTGTGAGTGTGAGTTTGAGAGTGTGAGAGTGTGAGTGTATGAGAGCGAGTGGGTGAGAGTGAGTGTATGAGTGTGAGAGAGTGAGTGAGTGTGAGTCTGTGAGAGTGTGTGAGAGTGTGAGAGAGTGAGTGAGTGTGAGTCTGTGAGAGTGTGTGAGTGTGTAGAGAGAGAGAGTGAGTGTGTGAGTGAGAGAGAGAGTGAGAGAGTGTGAGTGTGTGAGTCTGTGAGAGTGTGTGAGAGTGCGAGAGAGTGAGTGTGAGTGTGAGTTTGAGAGTGTGAGAGTGTGAGTGTATGAGAGCGAGTGGGTGAGAGTGAGTGTATGAGTGTGAGAGAGTGAGTGAGTGTGAGTCTGTGAGAGTGTGTGAGAGTGTGAGAGAGTGAGTGAGTGTGAGTCTGTGAGAGTGTGTGAGAGTGTGAGAGAGTGAGTGAGTGTGAGTCTGTGAGAGTGTGTGAGAGTGTGAGAGAGTGAGTGAGTGTGAGTCTGTGAGAGTGTGTGAGAGTGTGAGAGAGTGAGTCTGTGAGAGTGTGTGAGAGTGTGAGAGAGTGAGTGTGAGTGTGAGTTTGAGAGTGTGAGAGTGTGAGTGTATGAGAGCGAGTGGGTGAGAGTGAGTGTATGAGTGTGAGAGAGTGAGTGAGTGTGAGTCTGTGAGAGTGTGTGAGAGTGTGAGAGAGTGAGTGAGTGTGAGCCTGTAGGAGTGTGTGAGAGTGTGAGAGAGTGAGTGAGCGTGAGTCTGTGAGAGTGTGTGAGAGTGTGAGAGTGTGAGTCTGTGAGAGTGTGTGCGAGTGTGAGAGTGTGAGTCTGTGAGAGTGTGTGAGAGTGTGAGAGAGTGAGTGTGAGTGTGAGTTTGAGAGTGTGAGAGTGTGAGTGTATGAGAGCGAGTGGGTGAGAGTGAGTGTATGAGTGTGAGAGTGAGTGAGTGTGAGTCTGTGAGAGTGTGTGAGAGTGTGAGAGAGTGAGTGAGTGTGAGTCTGTGAGAGTGTGTGAGAGTGTGAGAGAGTGAGTGAGTGTGAGTCTGTGAGAGTGTGTGAGAGTGTGAGAGTGTGAGTCTGTGAGAGTGTGTGAGAGTGTGAGAGAGTGAGTGTGAGTGTGAGTTTGAGAGTGTGAGAATGTGAGTGTATGAGAGCGAGTGGGTGAGAGTGAGTGTATGAGTGTGAGAGAGTGAGTGAGTGTGAGTCTGTGAGAGTGTGTGAGAGTGTGAGAGAGTGAGTGAGTGTGAGTCTGTGAGAGTGTGTGAGAGTGTGAGAGTGTGAGTCTGTGAGAGTGTGTGAGAGTGTGAGAGATTGAGTGTGAGTGTGAGTTTGAGAGTGTGAGAGTGTGAGTGTATGAGAGCGAGTGGGTGAGAGTGAGTGTATGAGTGTGAGAGAGTGAGTGAGTGTGAGTCTGTGAGAGTGTGTGAGAGTGTGAGAGAGTGAGTGTGTGAGTGTGAGAGAGTGAGTGAGTGTGAGTCTGTGAGAGTGTGTGAGTGTGAGAGTGTGAGTCTGTGAGAGTGTGTGAGAGTGTGAGAGAGTGAGTGTGAGTGTGAGTTTGAGAGTGTGAGAGTGTGAGTGTATGAGAGCGAGTGAGTGAGTGTGAGTCTGTGAGAGTGTGTGAGAGAGTGAGTGAGTGTGAGTCTGTGTGAGTCTGTGTGAGTCTGTGAGAGTCTGTGAGAGTGTGTGAGAGTGTGTGAGAGTGTGTGAGAGTGTGTGAGAGTGTGTGAGAGTGTGTGAGAGTGAGTCTGTGTGAGAGTGTGTGAGAGTGTGAGAGAGTGAGAGTCTGTGAGAGTGTGTGAGAGTGTGAGAGAGTGAGAGTCTGTGAGAGTGTGTGAGAGTGTGAGAGTGTGAGTCTGTGAGAGTGTGTGAGAGTGTGTGAGAGTGTGAGTCTGTGAGAGTGTGTGAGAGTGTGTGAGAGTGTGAGAGTGTGAGTCTGTGAGAGTGTGTGAGAGTGTGTGAGAGTGTGAGTCTGTGAGAGTGTGGGAGAGTGTGAGAGTGTGAGTCTGTGTGAGTGTGTGAGAGTGTGAGAGAGTGAGTGTGAGTGTGAGTTTGAGAGTGTGAGAGTGTGAGTGTATGAGAGCGAGTGGGTGAGAGTGAGTGTATGAGTGTGAGAGAGTGAGTGAGTGTGAGTCTGTGAGAGTGTGTGAGAGTGTGAGAGAGTGAGTGAGTGTGAGTCTGTGAGAGTGTGTGAGTGTGTAGAGAGAGAGAGTGAGTGTGTGAGTGAGAGAGAGTGAGAGAGTGTGAGTGTGTGAGTCTGTGAGAGTGTGTGAGAGTGCGAGAGAGTGAGTGTGAGTGTGAGTTTGAGAGTGTGAGAGTGTGAGTGTATGAGAGCGAGTGGGTGAGAGTGAGTGTATGAGTGTGAGAGAGTGAGTGAGTGTGAGTCTGTGAGAGTGTGAGAGATTGAGTGAGTGTGAGTCTGTGAGAGTGTGTGAGAGTGTGAGAGAGTGAGTGAGTGTGAGTCTGTGAGAGTGTGTGAGAGTGTGAGAGAGTGAGTCTGTGAGAGTGTGTGAGAGTGTGAGAGAGTGAGTGTGAGTGTGAGTTTGAGAGTGTGAGAGTGTGAGTGTATGAGAGCGAGTGGGTGAGAGTGAGTGTATGAGTGTGAGAGAGTGAGTGAGTGTGAGTCTGTGAGAGTGTGTGAGAGTGTGAGAGAGTGAGTGAGTGTGAGTCTGTGAGAGTGTGTGAGTGTGTAGAGAGAGAGAGTGAGTGTGTGAGTGAGAGAGAGTGAGAGAGTGTGAGTGTGTGAGTCTGTGAGAGTGTGTGAGAGTGCGAGAGAGTGAGTGTGAGTGTGAGTTTGAGAGTGTGAGAGTGTGAGTGTATGAGAGCGAGTGGGTGAGAGTGAGTGTATGAGTGTGAGAGAGTGAGTGAGTGTGAGTCTGTGAGAGTGTGTGAGAGTGTGAGAGAGTGAGTGAGTGTGAGTCTGTGAGAGTGTGTGAGAGTGTGAGAGAGTGAGTGAGTGTGAGTCTGTGAGAGTGTGTGAGAGTGTGAGAGAGTGAGTGAGTGTGAGTCTGTGAGAGTGTGTGAGAGTGTGAGAGAGTGAGTCTGTGAGAGTGTGTGAGAGTGTGTGAGAGTGTGAGTCTGTGAGAGTGTGGGAGAGTGTGAGAGTGTGAGTCTGTGAGAGTGTGTGAGAGTGTGAGAGAGTGAGTGTGAGTGTGAGTTTGAGAGTGTGAGAGTGTGAGTGTATGAGAGCGAGTGGGTGAGAGTGAGTGTAAGAGTGTGAGAGAGTGAGTGAGTGTGAGTCTGTGAGAGTGTGTGAGTGTGAGAGAGTGAGTGAGTGTGAGTCTGTGAGAGTGTGTGAGAGTGTGTGAGAGTGTGAGAGAGTGATTGAGTGTGAGTCTGTGAGAGTGTGTGAGAGTGTGAGAGAGGGAGTGAGTGTGAGTCTGTGAGAGTGTGTGAGAGTGTGAGAGAGTGAGTGAGTGTGAGTCTGTGAGAGTGTGTGAGAGTGTGAGAGTGTGAGTCTGTGAGAGTGTGTGAGAGTGTGAGAGAGTGAGTGTGAGTGTGAGTTTGAGAGTGTGAGAGTGTGAGTGTATGAGAGCGAGTGGGTGAGAGTGAGTGTATGAGTGTGAGAGAGTGAGTGAGTGTGAGTCTGTGAGAGTGTGTGAGAGTGTGAGAGAGTAGGTGAGTGTGAGCCTGTAGGAGTGTGTGAGAGTGTGAGAGAGTGAGTGAGTGTGAGTCTGTGAGAGTGTGTGAGAGTGTGAGAGTGTGAGTCTGTGAGAGTGTGTGAGAGTGTGAGAGTGTGAGTCTGTGAGAGTGTGTGAGAGTGTGAGAGAGTGAGTGTGAGTGTGAGTTTGAGAGTGTGAGAGTGTGAGTGTATGAGAGCGAGTGGGTGAGAGTGAGAGTATGAGTGTGAGAGAGTGAGTGAGTGTGAGTCTGTGAGAGTGTGTGAGAGTGTGAGAGAGTGAGTGAGTGTGAGTCTGTGAGAGTGTGTGAGAGTGTGAGAGAGTGAGTGTGAGTGTGAGTTTGAGAGTGTGAGAGTGTGAGTGTATGAGAGCGAGTGGGTGAGAGTGAGTGTATGAGTGTGAGAGAGTGAGTGAGTGTGAGTCTGTGAGAGTGTGTGAGAGTGTGAGAGAGTGAGTGAGTGTGAGTCTGTGAGAGTGTGTGAGAGTGTGAGAGAGTGAGTGAGTGTGCGTCTGTGAGAGTGTGTGAGAGTGTGAGAGTGTGAGTCTGTGAGAGTGTGTGAGAGTGTGAGAGAGTGAGTGTGAGTGTGAGTTTGAGAGTGTGAGAGTGTGAGTGTATGAGAGCGAGTGGGTGAGAGTGAGTGTATGAGTGTGAGAGAGTGAGTGAGTGTGAGTCTGTGAGAGTGTGTGAGAGTGTGAGAGAGTGAGTGAGTGTGAGTCTGTGAGAGTGTGTGAGAGTGTGAGAGAGTGAGTGAGTGTGAGTCTGTGAGAGTGTGTGAGAGTGTGAGAGAGTGTGAGAGTGTGAGTCTGTGAGAGTGTGTGAGAGTGTGAGAGAGTGAGTGTGAGTGTGAGTTTGAGAGTGTGAGAGTGTGAGTGTATGAGAGCAAGTGGGTGAGAGTGAGTGTATGAGTGTGAGAGAGTGAGTGAGTGTGAGTCTGTGAGAGTGTGTGAGAGTGTGAGAGAGTGAGTGAGTGTGAGTCTGTGAGAGTGTGTGAGTGTGTAGAGAGAGAGAGTGAGTGTGTGAGTGAGAGAGAGTGAGAGAGTGTGAGTGTGTGAGTCTGTGAGAGTGTGTGAGAGTGCGAGAGAGTGAGTGTGAGTGTGAGTTTGAGAGTGTGAGAGTGTGAGTGTATGAGAGCGAGTGGGTGAGAGTGAGTGTATGAGTGTGAGAGAGTGAGTGAGTGTGAGTCTGTGAGAGTGTGAGAGAGTGAGTGAGTGTGAGTCTGTGAGAGTGTGTGAGAGTGTGAGAGAGTGAGTGAGTGTGAGTCTGTGAGAGTGTGTGAGAGTGTGAGAGAGTGAGTCTGTGAGAGTGTGTGAGAGTGTGAGAGAGTGAGTGTGAGTGTGAGTTTGAGAGTGTGAGAGTGTGAGTGTATGAGAGCGAGTGGGTGAGAGTGAGTGTATGAGTGTGAGAGAGTGAGTGAGTGTGAGTCTGTGAGAGTGTGTGAGAGTGTGAGAGAGTGAGTGAGTGTGAGTCTGTGAGAGTGTGTGAGTGTGTAGAGAGAGAGAGTGAGTGTGTGAGTGAGAGAGAGAGTGAGAGAGTGTGAGTGTGTGAGTCTGTGAGAGTGTGTGAGAGTGCGAGAGAGTGAGTGTGAGTGTGAGTTTGAGAGTGTGAGAGTGTGAGTGTATGAGAGCGAGTGGGTGAGAGTGAGTGTATGAGTGTGAGAGAGTGAGTGAGTGTGAGTCTGTGAGAGTGTGTGAGAGTGTGAGAGAGTGAGTGAGTGTGAGTCTGTGAGAGTGTGTGAGAGTGTGAGAGAGTGAGTGAGTGTGAGTCTGTGAGAGTGTGTGAGAGTGTGAGAGAGTGAGTGAGTGTGAGTCTGTGAGAGTGTGTGAGAGTGTGAGAGAGTGAGTCTGTGAGAGTGTGTGAGAGTGTGAGAGAGTGAGTGTGAGTGTGAGTTTGAGAGTGTGAGAGTGTGAGTGTATGAGAGCGAGTGGGTGAGAGTGAGTGTATGAGTGTGAGAGAGTGAGTGAGTGTGAGTCTGTGAGAGTGTGTGAGAGTGTGAGAGAGTGAGTGAGTGTGAGCCTGTAGGAGTGTGTGAGAGTGTGAGTTAGTGAGTGAGTGTGAGTCTGTGAGAGTGTGTGAGAGTGTGAGAGTGTGAGTCTGTGAGAGTGTGTGCGAGTGTGAGAGTGTGAGTCTGTGAGAGTGTGTGAGAGTGTGAGAGAGTGAGTGTGAGTGTGAGTTTGAGAGTGTGAGAGTGTGAGTGTATGAGAGCGAGTGGGTGAGAGTGAGTGTATGAGTGTGAGAGTGAGTGAGTGTGAGTCTGTGAGAGTGTGTGAGAGTGTGAGAGAGTGAGTGAGTGTGAGTCTGTGAGAGTGTGTGAGAGTGTGAGAGAGTGAGTGAGTGTGAGTCTGTGAGAGTGTGTGAGAGTGTGAGAGTGTGAATCTGTGAGAGTGTGTGAGAGTGTGAGAGAGTGAGTGTGAGTGTGAGTTTGAGAGTGTGAGAGTGTGAGTGTATGAGAGCGAGTGGGTGAGAGTGAGTGTATGAGTGTGAGAGAGTGAGTGAGTGTGAGTCTGTGAGAGTGTGTGAGAGTGTGAGAGAGTGAGTGAGTGTGAGTCTGTGAGAGTGTGTGAGAGTGTGAGAGTGT
Organism: Isurus oxyrinchus; assembly: GCA_026770705.1. Taxonomy (NCBI): domain Eukaryota; kingdom Metazoa; phylum Chordata; class Chondrichthyes; order Lamniformes; family Lamnidae; genus Isurus; species Isurus oxyrinchus. The sequence continues at coordinate 118,880 of JANJGN010001106.1, forward strand.
GAGTCTGTGAGAGTGTGTGAGAGTGTGAGAGATTGAGTGTGAGTGTGAGTTTGAGAGTGTGAGAGTGTGAGTGTATGAGAGCGAGTGGGTGAGAGTGAGTGTATGAGTGTGAGAGAGTGAGTGAGTGTGAGTCTGTGAGAGTGTGTGAGAGTGTGAGAGAGTGAGTGTGTGAGAGTGTGAGAGAGTGAGTGAGTGTGAGTCTGTGAGAGTGTGTGAGTGTGAGAGTGTGAGTCTGTGAGAGTGTGTGAGAGTGTGAGAGAGTGAGTGTGAGTGTGAGTTTGAGAGTGTGAGAGTGTGAGTGTATGAGAGCGAGTGAGTGAGTGTGAGTCTGTGAGAGTGTGTGAGAGAGTGAGTGAGTGTGAGTCTGTGTGAGTCTGTGTGAGTCTGTGAGAGTCTGTGAGAGTGTGTGAGAGTGTGTGAGAGTGTGTGAGAGTGTGTGAGAGTGTGTGAGAGTGTGTGAGAGTGAGTCTGTGTGAGAGTGTGAGAGAGTGAGAGTCTGTGAGAGTGTGTGAGAGTGTGAGAGTGTGAGTCTGTGAGAGTGTGTGAGAGTGTGTGAGAGTGTGAGTCTGTGAGAGTGTGTGAGAGTGTGTGAGAGTGTGAGAGTGTGAGTCTGTGAGAGTGTGTGAGAGTGTGTGAGAGTGTGAGTCTGTGAGAGTGTGGGAGAGTGTGAGAGTGTGAGTCTGTGTGAGTGTGTGAGAGTGTGAGAGAGTGAGTGTGAGTGTGAGTTTGAGAGTGTGAGAGTGTGAGTGTATGAGAGCGAGTGGGTGAGAGTGAGTGTATGAGTGTGAGAGAGTGAGTGAGTGTGAGTCTGTGAGAGTGTGTGAGAGTGTGAGAGAGTGAGTGTGTGAGAGTGTGAGAGAGTGAGTGAGTGTGAGTCTGTGAGAGTGTGTGAGAGTGTGAGAGAGTGAGTGTGAGTGTGAGTTTGAGAGTGTGAGAGTGTGAGTGTATGAGAGCGAGTGGGTGAGAGTGAGTGTATGAGTGTGAGAGAGTGAGTGAGTGTGAGTCTGTGAGAGTGTGTGAGAGTGTGAGAGAGTGAGTGAGTGTGAGTCTGTGAGAGTGAGAGTGTGAGAGTGTGAGTCTGTGAGAGTGTGTGAGAGTGTGAGAGAGTGAGTGTGAGTGTGAGTTTGAGAGTGTGAGAGTGTGAGTGTATGAGAGCGAGTGGGTGAGAGTGAGTGTATGAGTGTGAGAGAGTGAGTGAGTGTGAGTCTGTGAGAGTGTGTGAGAGTGTGAGAGAGTGAGTGAGTGTGAGTCTGTGAGAGTGTGTGAGAGTGTGAGAGTGTGAGTCTGTGAGAGTGTGTGAGAGTGTGAGAGAGTGAGTGTGAGTGTGAGTTTGAGAGTGTGAGAGTGTGAGTGTATAAGAGCGAGTGGGTGAGAGTGAGTGTATGAGTGTGAGAGAGTGAGTGAGTGTGAGTCTGTGAGAGTGTGTGAGAGTGTGAGAGAGTGAGTGAGTGTGAGTCTGTGAGAGTGTGTGAGTGTGAGAGTGTGAGTCTGTGAGAGTGTGTGAGAGTGTGAGAGAGTGAGTGTGAGTGTGAGTTTGAGAGTGTGAGAGTGTGAGAGTATGAGAGCGAGTGAGTGAGTGTGAGTCTGTGAGAGTGTGTGAGAGAGTGAGTGAGTGTGAGTCTGTGTGAGTCTGTGTGAGTCTGTGAGAGTCTGTGCGAGTGTGTGAGAGTGTGTGAGAGTGTGTGAGAGTGTGTGAGAGTGTGTGAGAGTGTGTGAGAGTGTGTGAGAGTGAGTCTGTGTGAGAGTGTGAGAGAGTGAGAGTCTGTGAGAGTGTGTGAGAGTGTGAGAGTGTGAGTCTGTGAGAGTATGTGAGAGTGTGTGAGAGTGTGAGAGTGTGAGTCTGTGAGATTGTGTGAGAGTGTGTGAGAGTGTGAGTCTGTGAGAGTGTGGGAGAGTGTGAGAGTGTGAGTCTGTGAGAGTGTGTGAGAGTGTGAGAGAGTGAGTGTGAGTGTGAGTTTGAGAGTGTGAGAGTGTGAGTGTATGAGAGCGAGTGGGTGAGAGTGAGTGTATGAGTGTGAGAGAGTGAGTGAGTGAGTCTGTGAGAGTGTGTGAGAGTGTGAGAGAGTGAGTGTGTGAGAGTGTGAGAGAGTGAGTGAGTGTGAGTCTGTGAGAGTGTGTGAGTGTGAGAGTGTGAGTCTGTGAGAGTGTGTGAGAGTGTGAGAGAGTGAGTGTGAGTGTGAGTTTGAGAGTGTGAGAGTGTGAGTGTATGAGAGCGAGTGGGTGAGAGTGAGTGTATGAGTGTGAGAGAGTGAGTGAGTGTGAGTCTGTGAGAGTGTGTGAGAGTGTGAGAGAGTGAGTGAGTGTGAGTCTGTCAGAGTGTGTGAGAGTGTGAGAGTGTGAGTCTGTGAGAGTGTGTGAGAGTGTGAGAGAGTGAGTGTGAGTGTGAGTTTGAGAGTGTGAGAGTGTGAGTGTATGACAGCGAGTGGGTGAGAGTGAGTGTATGAGTGTGAGAGAGTGAGTGAGTGTGAGTCTGTGAGAGTGTGTGAGAGTGTGAGAGAGTGAGTGAGTGTGAGTCTGTGAGAGTGTGTGAGAGTGTGAGAGAGTGAGTGAGTGTGAGTCTGTGAGAGTGTGTGAGAGTGTGAGAGAGTGAGTGTGAGTGTGAGATTGAGAGTGTGAGAGTGTGAGTGTATGAGAGCGAGTGGGTGAGAGTGAGTGTATGAGTGTGAGAGAGTGAGTGAGTGTGAGTCTGTGAGAGTGTGTGAGAGTGTGCGAGAGTGAGTGAGTGTGAGTCTGTGAGAGTGTGTGAGAGTGTGAGAGTGTGAGTCTGTGAGAGTGTGTGAGAGTGTGAGAGAGTGAGTGTGAGTGTGAGAGAGTGAGTGTGTGAGAGTGTGTGAGAGTGTGAGAGAGTGAGTGTGTGAGAGTGTGAGAGAGTGAGTGAGTGTGAGTCTGTGAGAGTGTGTGAGAGTGTGAGAGAGTGAGTGTGTGAGAGTGTGAGAGAGTGAGTGAGTGTGAGTCTGTGAGAGTGTGTGAGTGTGAGAGTGTGAGTCTGTGAGAGTGTGTGAGAGTGTGAGAGAGTGAGTGTGAGTGTGAGTTTGAGAGTGTGAGAGTGTGAGTGTATGAGAGCGAGTGGGTGAGAGTGAGTGTATGCGTGTGAGAGAGTGAGTGATTGTGAGTCTGTGAGAGTGTGTGAGAGTGTGAGAGAGTGAGTGTGTGAGAGTGTGAGAGAGTGAGTGAGTGTGAGTCTGTGAGAGTGTGTGAGTGTGAGAGTGTGAGTCTGTGAGAGTGTGTGAGAGTGTGAGAGAGTGTGAGTCTGTGAGAGTGTGGGAGAGTGTGAGAGTGTGAGTCTGTGAGAGTGTGTGAGAGTGTGAGAGAGTGAGTGTGAGTGTGAGTTTGAGAGTGTGAGAGTGTGAGTGTATGAGAGCGAGTGAGTGAGTGTGAGTCTGTGAGAGTGTGTGAGAGAGTGAGTGAGTGTGAGTCTGTGTGAGTCTGTGAGAGTCTGTGAGAGTCTGTGAGAGTGTGTGAGAGTGTGTGAGAGTGTGTGAGAGTGTGTGAGAGTGTGTGAGAGTGTGTGAGAGTGAGTCTGTGTGAGAGCGTGAGAGAGTGAGAGTCTGTGAGAGTGTGTGAGAGTGTGAGAGTGTGAGTCTGTGAGAGTGTGTGAGAGAGTGTGAGAGTGTGAGTCTGTGAGAGTGTGTGAGAGTGTGTGAGAGTGTGAGTCTGTGAGAGTGTGGGAGAGTGTGAGAGTGTGAGTCTGTGAGAGTGTGTGAGAGTGTGAGAGAGTGAGTGTGAGTGTGAGTTTGAGAGTGTGAGAGTGTGAGTGTATGAGAGCGAGTGGGTGAGAGTGAGTGTAAGAGTGTGAGAGAGTGAGTGAGTGTGAGTCTGTGAGAGTGTGTGAGTGTGAGAGAGTTAGTGAGTGTGAGTCTGTGAGAGTGTGTGAGAGTGTGTGAGAGTGAGTGTGAGAGTGAGTCTGTGAGAGTGAGTGTGGGAGTGAGTGTGGGAGTGAGTGTGAGAGTGAGTGTGAGTGTGAGTTTGAGAGTGTGAGAGTGTGAGTGTATGAGAGCGAGTGAGTGAGTGTGAGTCTGTGAGAGTGTGTGAGAGAGTGAGTGAGTGTGAGTCTGTGTGAGTCTGTGTGAGTCTGTGAGAGTCTGTGAGAGTGTGTGAGAGTGTGTGAGAGTGTGTGAGAGTGTGTGAGAGTGTGTGAGAGTGTGTGAGAGTGAGTCTGTGTGAGAGTGTGAGAGAGTGAGAGTCTGTGAGAGTGTGTGAGAGTGTGAGAGTGTGAGTCTGTGAGAGTGTGTGAGAGTGTGAGAGAGTGAGTGTGAGTGTGAGTTTGAGAGTGTGAGAGTGTGAGTGTATGAGAGCGAGTGGGTGAGAGTGAGTGTATGAGTGTGAGAGAGTGAGTGATTGTGAGTCTGTGAGAGTGTGTGAGAGTGTGAGAGAGTGAGTGTGTGAGAGTGTGAGAGAGTGAGTGAGTGTGAGTCTGTGAGAGTGTGTGAGTGTGAGAGTGTGAGTCTGTGAGAGTGTGTGAGAGTGTGAGAGAGTGAGTGTGAGTGTGAGTTTGAGAGTGTGAGAGTGTGAGTGTATGAGAGCGAGTGAGTGAGTGTGAGTCTGTGAGAGTGTGTTAGAGAGTGAGTGAGTGTGAGTCTGTGTGAGTCTGTGAGAGTAAGTGAGAGTCTGTGAGAGTGTGTGAGAGTGTGTGAGAGTGTGTGAGAGTGTGTGAGAGTGTGTGAGAGTGTGTGAGAGTGAGTCTGTGTGAGAGTGTGAGAGAGTGAGAGTCTGTGAGAGTGTGTGAGAGTGTGAGAGTGTGAGTCTGTGAGAGTGTGTGAGAGAGTGTGAGAGTGTGAGTCTGTGAGAGTGTGTGAGAGTGTGTGAGAGTGTGAGTCTGTGAGAGTGTGGGAGAGTGTGAGAGTGTGAGTCTGTGAGAGTGTGTGAGAGTGTGAGAGAGTGAGTGTGAGTGTGAGTTTGAGAGTGTGAGAGTGTGAGTGTATGAGAGCGAGTGGGTGAGAGTGAGTGTAAGAGTGTGAGAGAGTGAGTGAGTGTGAGTCTGTGAGAGTGTGTGAGTGTGAGAGTTAGTGAGTGTGAGTCTGTGAGAGTGTGTGAGAGTGTGTGAGAGTGTGAGAGAGTGAGTGAGTGTGAGTCTGTGAGAGTGTGTGAGAGTGTGAGAGTGTGAGAGTGTGAGTCTGTGAGAGTGTGTGAGAGTGCGAGAGAGTGAGTGTGTGTGAGCTTGAGAGTGTGAGAGTGCGAGAGTGTGAGTGTATGAGAGCGAGTGGTTGAGAGTGAGTGTATGAGTGTGAGAGAGTGAGTGAGTGTGAGTCTGTGAGAGTGTGTGAGATTGTGAGAGAGTGAGTGAGTGTGAGTCTGTGAGAGTGTGTGAGAGTGTGAGAGAGTGAGTGAGTGTGAGTCTGTGAGATTGTGTGTGAGTGTGTGAGAGTGAGTGTGAGAGTGAGTCTGTGAGAGTGAGTGTGGGAGTGAGTGTGGGCGTGAGTGTGAGAGTGAGTGTGAGAGTGAGTTTGAGAGTGTGAGAGTGTGAGTGTATGAGAGCGAGTGAGTGAGTGTGAGTCTGTGAGAGTGTGTGAGAGAGTGAGTGAGTGTGAGTCTGTGTGAGTCTGTGTGAGTCTGTGAGAGTCTGTGAGAGTGTGTGAGAGTGTGTGAGAGTGTGTGAGAGTGTGTGAGAGTGTGTGAGAGTGTGTGAGAGTGAGTCTGTGTGAGAGTGTGAGAGAGTGAGAGTCTGTGAGAGTGTGTGAGAGTGTGAGAGTGTGAGTCTGTGAGAGTGTGTGAGAGTGTGTGAGAGTGTGAGAGTGTGAGTCTGTGAGAGTGTGTGAGAGTGTGTGAGAGTGTGAGTCTGTGAGAGTGTGGGAGAGTGTGAGAGTGTGAGTCTGTGAGAGTGTGTGAGAGTGTGAGAGAGTGAGTGTGAGTGTGAGTTTGAGAGTGTGAGAGTGTGAGTGTATGAGAGCGAGTGGGTGAGAGTGAGTGTATGAGTGTGAGAGAGTGACTGAGTGTGAGTCTGTGAGAGTGTGTGAGAGTGTGAGAGAGTGAGTGTGTGAGAGTGTGAGAGAGTGAGTGAGTGTGAGTCTGTGAGAGTGTGTGAGTGTGAGAGTGTGAGTCTGTGAGAGTGTGTGAGAGTGTGAGAGAGTGAGTGTGAGTGTGAGTTTGAGAGTGTGAGAGTGTGAGTATATGAGAGCGAGTGAGTGAGTGTGAGTCTGTGAGAGTGTGTGAGAGAGTGAGTGAGAGTGAGTGAGTGTGAGTCTGTGTGAGTCTGTGAGAGTGTGTGAGAGTGTGTGAGAGTGTGTGAGAGTGTGTGAGAGTGTGTGAGAGTGTGTGAGAGTGTGTGAGAGTGAGTCTGTGTGAGAGTGTGAGAGAGTGAGAGTCTGTGAGAGTGTGTGAGAGTGTGAGAGTGTGAGTCTGTGAGAGTGTGTGAGAGTGTGTGAGAGTGTGTGAGAGTGAGTCTGTGTGAGAGTGTGAGAGAGTGAGAGTCTGTGAGAGTGTGTGAGAGTGTGAGAGTGTGAGTCTGTGAGAGTGTGTGAGAGTGTGTGAGAGTGTGAGTCTGTGAGAGTGTGGGAGAGTGTGAGAGTGTGAGTCTGTGTGAGTGTGTGAGAGTGTGAGAGAGTGAGTGTGAGTGTGAGTTTGAGAGTGTGAGAGTGTGAGTGTATGAGAGCGAGTGGGTGAGAGTGAGTGTAAGAGTGTGAGAGAGTGAGTGAGTGTGAGTCTGTGAGAGTGTGTGAGTGTGAGAGAGTGAGTGAGTGTGAGTCTGTGAGAGTGTGTGAGAGTGTGTGAGAGTGTGAGAGAGTGAGTGAGTGTGAGTCTGTGAGAGTGTGTGAGAGTGTGAGAGAGTGAGTGAGTGTGAGTCTGTGAGAGTGTGTGAGAGTGTGAGAGTGTGAGAGTGTGAGTCCGTGAGAGTGTGTGAGAGTGCGAGAGAGTGAGTGTGTGTGAGTTTGAGAGTGTGAGAGTGCGAGAGTGTGAGTGTATGAGAGCGAGTGGGTGAGAGTGAGTGTATGAGTGTGAGAGAGTGAGTGAGTGTGAGTCTGTGAGAGTGTGTGAGAGTGTGAGAGAGTGAGTGAGTGTGAGTCTGTGAGAGTGTGTGAGAGTGTGAGAGAGTGAGTGAGTGTGAGTCTGTGAGAGTGTGTGAGAGTGTGAGAGAGTGAGTGAGTGTGAGTCTGTGAGAGTGTGTGAGAGTGTGAGAGAGTGAGTGAGTGTTAGTCTGTGAGAGTGTGTGAGAGTGTGAGAGAGTGAGTGAGTGTGAGTCTGTGAGAGTGTTTGAGAGTGTGAGAGTCTGAGTCTGTGAGAGTGTGTGAGAGTGTGAGAGAGTGAGTGTGAGTGTGAGTTTGAGAGTGTGAGAGTGTGAGTGTATGAGAGCGAGTGGGTGAGAGTGAGTGTATGAGTGTGAGAGAGTGAGTGAGTGTGAGTCTGTGAGAGTGTGTGAGAGTGTGAGAGAGTGAGTGTGTGAGAGTGTGAGAGAGTGAGTGAGTGTGAGTCTGTGAGATTGTGTGAGTGTGAGAGTGTGAGTCTGTGAGAGTCTGCGAGAGTGTGAGAGAGTGAGTGTGAGTGTGAGTTTGAGAGTGTGAGAGTGTGAGTGTATGAGAGCGAGTGAGTGAGTGTGAATCTGTGAGAGTGTGTGAGAGAGTGAGTGAGTGTGAGTCTGTGTGAGTCTGTGTGAGTCTGTGAGAGTCTGTGAGAGTGTGTGAGAGTGTGTGAGAGTGTGTGAGAGTGTGTGAGAGTGTGTGAGAGTGTGTGAGAGTGTGTGAGAGTGAGTCTGGGTGAGAGTGTGAGAGAGTGAGAGTCTGTGAGAGTGTGTGAGAGTGTGAGAGTGTGAGTCTGTGAGAGTGTGTGAGAGAGTGTGAGAGTGTGAGTCTGTGAGAGTGTGTGAGAGTGTGAGAGTGTGAGTCTGTGAGAGTGTGTGAGAGTGTGAGAGAGTGAGTGTGAGTGTGAGTTTGAGAGTGTGAGAGTGTGAGTGTATGAGAGCGAGTGGGTGAGAGTGAGTGTATGAGTGTGAGAGAGTGAGTGAGTGTGAGTCTGTGAGAGTGTGTGAGAGTGTGAGAGTGTGAGTGAGTGTGAGTCTGTGAGAGGGTGTGAGAGTGTGAGAGAGTGAGTGTGAGTGTGAGTTTGAGAGTGTGAGAGTGTGAGTGTATGAGAGCGAGTGGGTGAGAGTGAGTGTAAGAGTGTGAGAGAGTGAGTGAGTGTGAGTCTGTGAGAGTGTGTGAGTGTGAGAGAGTGAGTGAGTGTGAGTCTGTGAGAGTGTGTGAGAGTGTGAGAGTGTGAGAGTGTGAGTCTGTGAGAGTGTGTGAGAGTGCGAGAGAGTGAGTGTGTGTGAGTTTGAGAGTGTGAGAGTGCGAGAGTGTGAGTGTATGAGAGCGAGTGGGTGAGAGTGAGTGTATGAGTGTGAGAGAGTGAGTGAGTGTGAGTCTGTGAGAGTGTGTGAGAGTGTGAGAGAGTGAGTGAGTGTGAGTCTGTGAGAGTGTGTGAGAGTGTGAGAGAGTGAGTGAGTGTGAGTCTGTGAGAGTGTGTGAGAGTGTGTGAGAGTGAGTGTGAGAGTGAGTCTGTGAGAGTGAGTGTGGGAGTGAGTGTGGGAGTGAGTGTGAGAGTGAGTGTGAGAGTGAGTGTGAGAGTGAGTGTGAGAGTGAGTGTGAGAGTGAGTCTGTGAGAGTGAGTCTGTGAGAGTGAGTGTGGGAGTGAGTGTGGGAGTGAGTGTGGGAGTGAGTGTGAGAGTGAGTGTGAGAGTGAGTGTGAGAGTGAGTGTGAGTGTGAGAGTGAGTGTGAGAGTGAGTGTGAGAGTGAGTGTGAGAGTGAGTGTGAGAGTGAGTGTGAGAGTGCGTGTGAGTGCGTGAGTGTGAGTGCGTGAGTGTGAGTGCGTGAGTGTGAGTGCGTAAGTGTGAGTGCGTGAGTGTGAGTGCGTGAGTGTGAGTGCGTGAGTGTGAGAGTGCTGAGAGTGCGAGAGCGTGAGTGTTGAGAGTGCTGAGAGTGTGAGAGTGTGCGTGTGAGAGTGTGCGAGTGTGCGAGTGTTGAGAGTGCGAGTTTGAGAGTGTGAGAGTGTGAGTGTATGAGAGCGAGTGGGTGAGAGTGAGTGAGTGTGAGTCTGTGAGAGTGTGAGAGAGTGAGTGAGTGTGAGTCTGTGAGAGTGTGTGAGAGTGTGAGAGAGTGAGTGAGTGTGAGTCTGTGAGAGTGTGTGAGAGTGTGTGAGAGTGAGTCTGTGTGAGAGTGTGAGAGAGTGTGAGAGAGTGTGAGAGTGAGAGTCTGTGAGAGTGTGTGAGAGTGTGAGAGTGTGAGTCTGTGAGAGTGTGTGAGAGTGTGTGAGAGTGTGAGAGTGTGAGTCTGTGAGAGTGTGTGAGAGTGTGAGAGTGTGAGTCTGTGAGAGTGTGAGAGAGTGAGTGTGAGTGTGAGTTTGAGAGTGTGAGAGTGTGAGTGTATGAGAGCGAGTGGGTGAGAGTGAGTGTATGAGTGTGAGAGAGTGAGTGAGTGTGAGTCTGTGAGAGTGTGTGAGAGTGTGAGAGAGTGAGTGTGTGAGAGTGTGAGAGAGTGAGTGAGTGTGAGTCTGTGAGATTGTGTGAGTGTGAGAGTGTGAGTCTGTGAGAGTGTGTGAGAGTGTGAGAGAGTGAGTGTGAGTGTGAGTTTGAGAGTGTGAGAGTGTGAGTGTATGAGAGCGAGTGAGTGAGTGTGAGTCTGTGAGAGTGTGTGAGAGAGTGAGTGAGTGTGAGTCTGTGTGAATCTGTGTGAGTCTGTGAGAGTCTGTGAGAGTGTGTGAGAGTGTGTGAGAGTGTGTGAGAGTGTGTGAGAGTGTGTGAGAGTGTGTGAGAGTGAGTCTGTGTGAGAGTGTGAGAGAGTGTGAGAGTGTGAGTCTGTGAGAGTGTGTGAGAGAGTGAGTGAGTGTGAGTCTGTGTGAGTCTGTGTGAGTCTGTGAGAGTCTGTGAGAGTGTGTGAGAGAGTGTGAGAGTGTGTGAGAGTGTGTGAGAGTGTGTGAGAGTGTGTGAGAGTGTGTGAGAGTGAGTCTGTGTGAGAGTGTGAGAGAGTGAGAGTCTGTGAGAGTGTGTGAGAGTGTGAGAGTGTGAGTCTGTGAGAGTGTGTGAGAGTGTGTGAGAGTGTGTGAGAGTGTGTGAGAGTGTGTGAGAGTGAGTCTGTGTGAGAGTGTGAGAGAGTGAGAGTCTGTGAGAGTGTGTGAGAGTGTGAGAGTGTGAGTCTGTGAGAGTGTGGGAGAGTGTGAGAGTGTGAGTCTGTGAGAGTGTGTGAGAGTGTGAGAGAGTGAGTGTGAGTGTGAGTTTGAGAGTGTGAGAGTGTGAGTGTATGAGAGCGAGTGGGTGAGAGTGAGTGTAAGAGTGTGAGAGAGTGAGTGAGTGTGAGTCTGTGAGAGTGTGTGAGTGTGAGAGAGTGAGTGAGTGTGAGTCTGTGAGAGTGTGTGAGAGTGTGAGAGAGTGAGTGAGTGTGAGTCTGTGAGAGTGTGTGAGAGTGTGAGAGAGTGAGTGAGTGTGAGTCTGTGAGAGTGTGTGAGAGTGTGAGAGTGTGAGTCTGTGAGAGTGTGTGAGAGTGTGAGAGAGTGAGTGTGAGTGTGAGTTTGAGAGTGTGAGAGTGTGAGTGTATGAGAGCGAGTGGGTGAGAGTGAGTGTATGAGTGTGAGAGAGTGAGTGAGTGTGAGTCTGTGAGAGTGTGTGAGAGTGTGAGAGAGTGAGTGTGAGAGTGAGTTTGAGAGTGTGAGAGTGTGAGTGTATGAGAGCGAGTGGGTGAGAGTGAGTGTATGAGTGTGAGAGAGTGAGTGATTGTGAGTCTGTGAGAGTGTGTGAGAGTGTGAGAGAGTGAGTGTGTGAGAGTGTGAGAGAGTGAGTGAGTGTGAGTCTGTGAGAGTGTGTGAGTGTGAGAGTGTGAGTCTGTGAGAGTGTGTGAGAGTGTGAGAGAGTGAGTGTGAGTGTGAGTTTGAGAGTGTGAGAGTGTGAGTGTATGAGAGCGAGTGAGTGAGTGTGAGTCTGTGAGAGTGTGTTAGAGAGTGAGTGAGTGTGAGTCTGTGTGAGTCTGTGAGAGTCTGTGAGAGTCTGTGAGAGTGTGTGAGAGTGTGTGAGAGTGTGTGAGAGTGTGTGAGAGTGTGTGAGAGTGAGTCTGTGTGAGAGTGTGAGAGAGTGAGAGTCTGTGAGAGTGTGTGAGAGTGTGAGAGTGTGAGTCTGTGAGAGTGTGTGAGAGAGTGTGAGAGTGTGAGTCTGTGAGAGTGTGTGAGAGTGTGTGAGAGTGTGAGTCTGTGAGAGTGTGGGAGAGTGTGAGAGTGTGAGTCTGTGAGAGTGTGTGAGAGTGTGAGAGAGTGAGTGTGAGTGTGAGTTTGAGAGTGTGAGAGTGTGAGTGTATGAGAGCGAATGGGTGAGAGTGAGTGTAAGAGTGTGAGAGAGTGAGTGAGTGTGAGTCTGTGAGAGTGTGTGAGTGTGAGAGTTAGTGAGTGTGAGTCTGTGAGAGTGTGTGAGAGTGTGTGAGAGTGTGAGAGAGTGAGTGAGTGTGAGTCTGTGAGAGTGTGTGAGAGTGTGAGAGTGTGAGAGAGTGAGTGTGTGTGAGCTTGAGAGTGTGAGAGTGCGAGAGTGTGAGTGTATGAGAGCGAGTGGTTGAGAGTGAGTGTATGAGTGTGAGAGAGTGAGTGAGTGTGAGTCTGTGAGAGTGTGTGAGATTGTGAGAGAGTGAGTGAGTGTGAGTCTGTGAGAGTGTGTGAGAGTGTGAGAGAGTGAGTGAGTGTGAGTCTGTGAGATTGTGTGTGAGTGTGTGAGAGTGAGTGTGAGAGTGAGTCTGTGAGAGTGAGTGTGGGAGTGAGTGTGGGAGTGAGTGTGAGAGTGAGTGTGAGAGTGAGTTTGAGAGTGTGAGAGTGTGAGTGTATGAGAGCGAGTGAGTGAGTGTGAGTCTGTGAGAGTGTGTGAGAGAGTGAGTGAGTGTGAGTCTGTGTGAGTCTGTGTGAGTCTGTGAGAGTCTGTGAGAGTGTGTGAGAGTGTGTGAGAGTGTGTGAGAGTGTGTGAGAGTGTGTGAGAGTGAGTCTGTGTGAGAGTGTGAGAGAGTGAGAGTCTGTGAGAGTGTGTGAGAGTGTGAGAGTGTGAGTCTGTGAGAGTGTGTGAGAGTGTGTGAGAGTGTGAGAGTGTGAGTCTGTGAGAGTGTGTGAGAGTGTGTGAGAGTGTGAGTCTGTGAGAGTGTGGGAGAGTGCGAGAGTGTGAGTCTGTGAGAGTGTGTGAGAGTGTGAGAGAGTGAGTGTGAGTGTGAGTTTGAGAGTGTGAGAGTGTGAGTGTATGAGAGCGAGTGGGTGAGAGTGAGTGTATGAGTGTGAGAGAGTGACTGAGTGTGAGTCTGTGAGAGTGTGTGAGAGTGTGAGAGAGTGAGTGTGTGAGAGTGTGAGAGAGTGAGTGAGTGTGAGTCTGTGAGAGTGTGTGAGTGTGAGAGTGTGAGTCTGTGAGAGTGTGTGAGAGTGTGAGAGAGTGAGTGTGAGTGTGAGTTTGAGAGTGTGAGAGTGTGAGTGTATGAGAGCGAGTGAGTGAGTGTGAGTCTGTGAGAGTGTGTGAGAGAGTGAGTGAGAGTGAGTCTGTGTGAGTGTGTGTGAGTCTGTGAGAGTGTGTGAGAGTGTGTGAGAGTGTGTGAGAGTGTGTGAGAGTGTGTGAGAGTGTGTGAGAGTGTGTGAGAGTGAGTCTGTGTGAGAGTGTGAGAGAGTGAGAGTCTGTGAGAGTGTGTGAGAGTGTGAGAGTGTGAGTCTGTGAGAGTGTGTGAGAGTGTGTGAGAGTGTGTGAGAGTGAGTCTGTGTGAGAGTGTGAGAGAGTGAGAGTCTGTGAGAGTGTGTGAGAGTGTGAGAGTGTGAGTCTGTGAGAGTGTGTGAGAGTGTGTGAGAGTGTGAGTCTGTGAGAGTGTGGGAGAGTGTGAGAGTGTGAGTCTGTGTGAGTGTGTGAGAGTGTGAGAGAGTGAGTGTGAGTGTGAGTTTGAGAGTGTGAGAGTGTGAGTGTATGAGAGCGAGTGGGTGAGAGTGAGTGTAAGAGTGTGAGAGAGTGAGTGAGTGTGAGTCTGTGAGAGTGTGTGAGTGTGAGAGAGTGAGTGAGTGTGAGTCTGTGAGAGTGTGTGAGAGTGTGTGAGAGTGTGAGAGAGTGAGTGAGTGTGAGTCTGTGAGAGTGTGTGAGAGTGTGAGAGAGTGAGTGAGTGTGAGTCTGTGAGAGTGTGTGAGAGTGTGAGAGTGTGAGAGTGTGAGTCCGTGAGAGTGTGTGAGAGTGCGAGAGAGTGAGTGTGTGTGAGTTTGAGAGTGTGAGAGTGCGAGAGTGTGAGTGTATGAGAGCGAGTGGGTGAGAGTGAGTGTATGAGTGTGAGAGAGTGAGTGAGTGTGAGTCTGTGAGAGTGTGTGAGAGTGTGAGAGAGTGAGTGAGTGTGAGTCTGTGAGAGTGTGTGAGAGTGTGAGAGAGTGAGTGAGTGTGAGTCTGTGAGAGTGTGTGAGAGTGTGAGAGAGTGAGTGAGTGTGAGTCTGTGAGAGTGTGTGAGAGTGTGAGAGAGTGAGTGAGTGTTAGTCTGTGAGAGTGTGTGAGAGTGTGAGAGAGTGAGTGAGTGTGAGTCTGTGAGAGTGTTTGAGAGTGTGAGAGTCTGAGTCTGTGAGAGTGTGTGAGAGTGTGAGAGAGTGAGTCTGAGTGTGAGTTTGAGAGTGTGAGAGTGTGAGTGTATGAGAGCGAGTGGGTGAGAGTGAGTGTATGAGTGTGAGAGAGTGAGTGAGTGTGAGTCTGTGAGAGTGTGTGAGAGTGTGAGAGAGTGAGTGTGTGAGAGTGTGAGAGAGTGAGTGAGTGTGAGTCTGTGAGATTGTGTGAGTGTGAGAGTGTGAGTCTGTGAGAGTCTGCGAGAGTGTGAGAGAGTGAGTGTGAGTGTGAGTTTGAGAGTGTGAGAGTGTGAGTGTATGAGAGCGAGTGAGTGAGTGTGAATCTGTGAGAGTGTGTGAGAGAGTGAGTGAGTGTGAGTCTGTGTGAGTCTGTGTGAGTCTGTGAGAGTCTGTGAGAGTGTGTGAGAGTGTGTGAGAGTGTGTGAGAGTGTGTGAGAGTGTGTGAGAGTGTGTGAGAGTGTGTGAGAGTGAGTCTGTGTGAGAGTGTGAGAGAGTGAGAGTCTGTGAGAGTGTGTGAGAGTGTGAGAGTGTGAGTCTGTGAGAGTGTGTGAGAGAGTGTGAGAGTGTGAGTCTGTGAGAGTGTGTGAGAGTGTGAGAGTGTGAGTCTGTGAGAGTGTGTGAGAGTGTGAGAGAGTGAGTGTGAGTGTGAGTTTGAGAGTGTGAGAGTGTGAGTGTATGAGAGCGAGTGGGTGAGAGTGAGTGTATGAGTGTGAGAGAGTGAGTGAGTGTGAGTCTGTGAGAGTGTGTGAGAGTGTGAGAGTGTGAGTGAGTGTGAGTCTGTGAGAGGGTGTGAGAGTGTGAGAGAGTGAGTGTGAGTGTGAGTTTGAGAGTGTGAGAGTGTGAGTGTATGAGAGCGAGTGGGTGAGAGTGAGTGTAAGAGTGTGAGAGAGTGAGTGAGTGTGAGTCTGTGAGAGAGTGAGAGTGTGAGAGAGTGAGTGAGTGTGAGTCTGTGAGAGTGTGTGAGAGTGTGTGAGAGTGTGAGAGAGTGAGTGAGTGTGAGTCTGTGAGAGTGTGTGAGAGTGTGAGAGTGTGAGAGTGTGAGTCTGTGAGAGTGTGTGAGAGTGCGAGAGAGTGAGTGTGTGTGAGTTTGAGAGTGTGAGAGTGCGAGAGTGTGAGTGTATGAGAGCGAGTGGGTGAGAGTGAGTGTATGAGTGTGAGAGAGTGAGTGAGTGTGAGTCTGTGAGAGTGTGTGAGAGTGTGAGAGAGTGAGTGAGTGTGAGTCTGTGAGAGTGTGTGAGAGTGTGAGAGAGTGAGTGAGTGTGAGTCTGTGAGAGTGTGTGAGAGTGTGTGAGAGTGAGTGTGAGAGTGAGTCTGTGAGAGTGAGTGTGGGAGTGAGTGTGGGAGTGAGTGTGAGAGTGAGTGTGAGAGTGAGTGTGAGAGTGAGTGTGAGAGTGAGTGTGAGAGTGAGTCTGTGAGAGTGAGTCTGTGAGAGTGAGTGTGGGAGTGAGTGTGGGAGTGAGTGTGGGAGTGAGTGTGAGAGTGAGTGTGAGAGTGAGTGTGAGAGTGAGTGTGAGTGTGAGAGTGAGTGTGAGAGTGAGTGTCAGAGTGAGTGTGAGAGTGAGTGTGAGAGTGAGTGTGAGAGTGCGTGTGAGTGCGTGAGTGTGAGTGCGTGAGTGTGAGTGCGTGAGTGTGAGTGCGTAAGTGTGAGTGCGTGAGTGTGAGTGCGTGAGTGTGAGTGCGTGAGTGTGAGAGTGCTGAGAGTGCGAGAGCGTGAGTGTTGAGAGTGCTGAGAGTGTGAGAGTGTGCGTGTGAGAGTGTGCGAGTGTGCGAGTGTTGAGAGTGCGAGTTTGAGAGTGTGAGAGTGTGAGTGTATGAGAGCGAGTGGGTGAGAGTGAGTGAGTGTGAGTCTGTGAGAGTGTGAGAGAGTGAGTGAGTGTGAGTCTGTGAGAGTGTGTGAGAGTGTGTGAGAGTGAGTCTGTGTGAGAGTGTGAGAGAGTGTGAGAGAGTGTGAGAGTGAGAGTCTGTGAGAGTGTGTGAGAGTGTGAGAGTGTGAGTCTGTGAGAGTGTGTGAGAGTGTGTGAGAGTGTGAGAGTGTGAGTCTGTGAGAGTGTGTGAGAGTGTGAGAGTGTGAGTCTGTGAGAGTGTGAGAGAGTGAGTGTGAGTGTGAGTTTGAGAGTGTGAGAGTGTGAGTGTATGAGAGCGAGTGGGTGAGAGTGAGTGTATGAGTGTGAGAGAGTGAGTGAGTGTGAGTCTGTGAGAGTGTGTGAGAGTGTGAGAGAGTGAGTGTGTGAGAGTGTGAGAGAGTGAGTGAGTGTGAGTCTGTGAGATTGTGTGAGTGTGAGAGTGTGAGTCTGTGAGAGTGTGAGAGAGTGAGTGTGAGTGTGAGTTTGAGAGTGTGAGAGTGTGAGTGTATGAGAGCGAGTGAGTGAGTGTGAGTCTGTGAGAGTGTGTGAGAGAGTGAGTGAGTGTGAGTCTGTGTGAATCTGTGTGAGTCTGTGAGAGTCTGTGAGAGTGTGTGAGAGTGTGTGAGAGTGTGTGAGAGTGTGTGAGAGTGTGTGAGAGTGTGTGAGAGTGAGTCTGTGTGAGAGTGTGAGAGAGTGTGAGAGTGTGAGTCTGTGAGAGTGTGTGAGAGAGTGAGTGAGTGTGAGTCTGTGTGAGTCTGTGTGAGTCTGTGAGAGTCTGTGAGAGTGTGTGAGAGAGTGTGAGAGTGTGTGAGAGTGTGTGAGAGTGTGTGAGAGTGTGTGAGAGTGTGTGAGAGTGAGTCTGTGTGAGAGTGTGAGAGAGTGAGAGTCTGTGAGAGTGTGTGAGAGTGTGAGAGTGTGAGTCTGTGAGAGTGTGTGAGAGTGTGTGAGAGTGTGAGTCTGTGAGAGTGTGGGAGAGTGTGAGAGTGTGAGTCTGTGAGAGTGTGTGAGAGTGTGAGAGAGTGAGTGTGAGTGTGAGTTTGAGAGTGTGAGAGTGTGAGTGTATGAGAGCGAGTGGGTGAGAGTGAGTGTAAGAGTGTGAGAGAGTGAGTGAGTGTGAGTCTGTGAGAGTGTGTGAGTGTGAGAGAGTGAGTGAGTGTGAGTCTGTGAGAGTGTGTGAGAGTGTGAGAGAGTGAGTGAGTGTGAGTCTGTGAGAGTGTGTGAGAGTGTGAGAGAGTGAGTGAGTGTGAGTCTGTGAGAGTGTGTGAGAGTGTGAGAGTGTGAGTCTGTGAGAGTGTGTGAGAGTGTGAGAGAGTGAGTGTGAGTGTGAGTTTGAGAGTGTGAGAGTGTGAGTGTATGAGAGCGAGTGGGTGAGAGTGAGTGTATGAGTGTGAGAGAGTGAGTGAGTGTGAGTCTGTGAGAGTGTGTGAGAGTGTGAGAGAGTGAGTGTGAGAGTGAGTTTGAGAGTGTGAGAGTGTGAGTGTATGAGAGCGAGTGGGTGAGAGTGAGTGTATGAGTGTGAGAGAGTGAGTGATTGTGAGTCTGTGAGAGTGTGTGAGAGTGTGAGAGAGTGAGTGTGTGAGAGTGTGAGAGAGTGAGTGAGTGTGAGTCTGTGAGAGTGTGTGAGTGTGAGAGTGTGAGTCTGTGAGAGTGTGTGAGAGTGTGAGAGAGTGAGTGTGAGTGTGAGTTTGAGAGTGTGAGAGTGTGAGTGTATGAGAGCGAGTGAGTGAGTGTGAGTCTGTGAGAGTGTGTTAGAGAGTGAGTGAGTGTGAGTCTGTGTGAGTCTGTGAGAGTCTGTGAGAGTCTGTGAGAGTGTGTGAGAGTGTGTGAGAGTGTGTGAGAGTGTGTGAGAGTGTGTGAGAGTGTGTGAGAGTGAGTCTGTGTGAGAGTGTGAGAGAGTGAGAGTGTGAGAGTGTGAGTCTGTGAGAGTGTGTGAGAGAGTGTGAGAGTGTGAGTCTGTGAGAGTGTGTGAGAGTGTGTGAGAGTGTGAGTCTGTGAGAGTGTGGGAGAGTGTGAGAGTGTGAGTCTGTGAGAGTGTGTGAGAGTGTGAGAGAGTGAGTGTGAGTGTGAGTTTGAGAGTGTGAGAGTGTGAGTGTATGAGAGCGAGTGGGTGAGAGTGAGTGTAATAGTGTGAGAGAGTGAGTGAGTGTGAGTCTGTGAGAGTGTGTGAGTGTGAGAGTTAGTGAGTGTGAGTCTGTGAGAGTGTGTGAGAGTGTGTGAGAGTGTGAGAGAGTGAGTGAGTGTGAGTCTGTGAGAGTGTGTGAGAGTGTGAGAGTGTGAGAGTGTGAGTCTGTGAGAGTGTGTGAGAGTGCGAGAGAGTGAGTGTGTGTGAGCTTGAGAGTGTGAGAGTGCGAGAGTGTGAGTGTATGAGAGCGAGTGGTTGAGAGTGAGTGTATGAGTGTGAGAGAGTGAGTGAGTGTGAGTCTGTGAGAGTGTGTGAGATTGTGAGAGAGTGAGTGAGTGTGAGTCTGTGAGAGTGTGTGAGAGTGTGAGAGAGTGAGTGAGTGTGAGTCTGTGAGATTGTGTGTGAGTGTGTGAGAGTGAGTGTGAGAGTGAGTCTGTGAGAGTGAGTGTGGGAGTGAGTGTGGGAGTGAGTGTGAGAGTGAGTGTGAGAGTGAGTTTGAGAGTGTGAGAGTGTGAGTGTATGAGAGCGAGTGAGTGAGTGTGAGTCTGTGAGAGTGTGTGAGAGAGTGAGTGAGTGTGAGTCTGTGTGAGTCTGTGTGAGTCTGTGAGAGTCTGTGAGAGTGTGTGAGAGTGTGTGAGAGTGTGTGAGAGTGTGTGAGAGTGTGTGAGAGTGTGTGAGAGTGAGTCTGTGTGAGAGTGTGAGAGAGTGAGAGTCTGTGAGAGTGTGTGAGAGTGTGAGAGTGTGAGTCTGTGAGAGTGTGTGAGAGTGTGTGAGAGTGTGAGAGTGTGAGTCTGTGAGAGTGTGGGAGAGTGCGAGAGTGTGAGTCTGTGAGAGTGTGTGAGAGTGTGAGAGAGTGAGTGTGAGTGTGAGTTTGAGAGTGTGAGAGTGTGAGTGTATGAGAGCGAGTGGGTGAGAGTGAGTGTATGAGTGTGAGAGAGTGACTGAGTGTGAGTCTGTGAGAGTGTGTGAGAGTGTGAGAGAGTGAGTGTGTGAGAGTGTGAGAGAGTGAGTGAGTGTGAGTCTGTGAGAGTGTGTGAGTGTGAGAGTGTGAGTCTGTGAGAGTGTGTGAGAGTGTGAGAGAGTGAGTGTGAGTGTGAGTTTGAGAGTGTGAGAGTGTGAGTGTATGAGAGCGAGTGAGTGAGTGTGAGTCTGTGAGAGTGTGTGAGAGAGTGAGTGAGAGTGAGTCTGTGTGAGTGTGTGTGAGTCTGTGAGAGTGTGTGAGAGTGTGTGAGAGTGTGTGAGAGTGTGTGAGAGTGTGTGAGAGTGTGTGAGAGTGTGTGAGAGTGAGTCTGTGTGAGAGTGTGAGAGAGTGAGAGTCTGTGAGAGTGTGTGAGAGTGTGAGAGTGTGAGTCTGTGAGAGTGTGTGAGAGTGTGTGAGAGTGTGTGAGAGTGAGTCTGTGTGAGAGTGTGAGAGAGTGAGAGTCTGTGAGAGTGTGTGAGAGTGTGAGAGTGTGAGTCTGTGAGAGTGTGTGAGAGTGTGTGAGAGTGTGAGTCTGTGAGAGTGTGGGAGAGTGTGAGAGTGTGAGTCTGTGTGAGTGTGTGAGAGTGTGAGAGAGTGAGTGTGAGTGTGAGTTTGAGAGTGTGAGAGTGTGAGTGTATGAGAGCGAGTGGGTGAGAGTGAGTGTAAGAGTGTGAGAGAGTGAGTGAGTGTGAGTCTGTGAGAGTGTGTGAGTGTGAGAGAGTGAGTGAGTGTGAGTCTGTGAGAGTGTGTGAGAGTGTGAGAGAGTGAGTGAGTGTGAGTCTGTGAGAGTGTGTGAGAGTGTGAGAGAGTGAGTGAGTGTGAGTCTGTGAGAGTGTGTGAGAGTGTGAGAGTGTGAGAGTGTGAGTCCGTGAGAGTGTGTGAGAGTGCGAGAGAGTGAGTGTGTGTGAGTTTGAGAGTGTGAGAGTGCGAGAGTGTGAGTGTATGAGAGCGAGTGGGTGAGAGTGAGTGTATGAGTGTGAGAGAGTGAGTGAGTGTGAGTCTGTGAGAGTGTGTGAGAGTGTGAGAGAGTGAGTGAGTGTGAGTCTGTGAGAGTGTGTGAGAGTGTGAGAGAGTGAGTGAGCGTGAGTCTGTGAGAGTGTGTGAGAGTGTGAGAGAGTGAGTGAGTGTGAGTCTGTGAGAGTGTGTGAGAGTGTGAGAGAGTGAGTGAGTGTTAGTCTGTGAGAGTGTGTGAGAGTGTGAGAGAGTGAGTGAGTGTGAGTCTGTGAGAGTGTTTGAGAGTGTGAGAGTCTGAGTCTGTGAGAGTGTGTGAGAGTGTGAGAGAGTGAGTGTGAGTGTGAGTTTGAGAGTGTGAGAGTGTGAGTGTATGAGAGCGAGTGGGTGAGAGTGAGTGTATGAGTGTGAGAGAGTGAGTGAGTGTGAGTCTGTGAGAGTGTGTGAGAGTGTGAGAGAGTGAGTGTGTGAGAGTGTGAGAGAGTGAGTGAGTGTGAGTCTGTGAGATTGTGTGAGTGTGAGAGTGTGAGTCTGTGAGAGTGTGTGAGAGTGTGAGAGAGTGAGTGTGAGTGTGAGTTTGAGAGTGTGAGAGTGTGAGTGTATGAGAGCGAGTGAGTGAGTGTGAATCTGTGAGAGTGTGTGAGAGAGTGAGTGAGTGTGAGTCTGTGTGAGTCTGTGTGAGTCTGTGAGAGTCTGTGAGAGTGTGTGAGAGTGTGTGAGAGTGTGTGAGAGTGTGTGAGAGTGTGTGAGAGTGTGTGAGAGTGTGTGAGAGTGAGTCTGTGTGAGAGTGTGAGAGAGTGAGAGTCTGTGAGAGTGTGTGAGAGTGTGAGAGTGTGAGTCTGTGAGAGTGTGTGAGAGAGTGTGAGAGTGTGAGTCTGTGAGAGTGTGTGAGAGTGTGAGAGTGTGAGTCTGTGAGAGTGTGTGAGAGTGTGAGAGAGTGAGTGTGAGTGTGAGTTTGAGAGTGTGAGAGTGTGAGTGTATGAGAGCGAGTGGGTGAGAGTGAGTGTATGAGTGTGAGAGAGTGAGTGAGTGTGAGTCTGTGAGAGTGTGTGAGAGTGTGAGAGTGTGAGTGAGTGTGAGTCTGTGAGAGGGTGTGAGAGTGTGAGAGAGTGAGTGTGAGTGTGAGTTTGAGAGTGTGAGAGTGTGAGTGTATGAGAGCGAGTGGGTGAGAGTGAGTGTAAGAGTGTGAGAGAGTGAGTGAGTGTGAGTCTGTGAGAGTGTGTGAGTGTGAGAGAGTGAGTGAGTGTGAGTCTGTGAGAATGTGTGAGAGTGTGTGAGAGTTTGAGAGAGTGAGTGAGTGTGAGTCTGTGAGAGTGTGTGAGAGTGTGAGAGTGTGAGAGTGTGAGTCTGTGAGAGTGTGTGAGAGTGTGAGAGAGTGAGTGAGTGTGAGTCTGTGAGAGTGTGTGAGAGTGTGTGAGAGTGAGTGTGAGAGTGAGTCTGTGAGAGTGAGTGTGGGAGTGAGTGTGGGAGTGAGTGTGAGAGTGAGTGTGAGAGTGAGTGTGAGAGTGAGTGTGAGAGTGAGTGTGAGAGTGAGTCTGTGAGAGTGAGTCTGTGAGAGTGAGTGTGGGAGTGAGTGTGGGAGTGAGTGTGAGAGTGAGTGTGAGAGTGAGTGTGAGAGTGAGTGTGAGTGTGAGAGTGAGTGTGAGAGTGAGTGTGAGAGTGAGTGTGAGAGTGAGTGTGAGAGTGAGTGTGAGAGTGCGTGTGAGTGCGTGAGTGTGAGTGCGTGAGTGTGAGTGCGTGAGTGTGAGTGCGTAAGTGTGAGTGCGTGAGTGTGAGTGCGTGAGTGTGAGTGCGTGAGTGTGAGAGTGCTGAGAGTGCGAGAGCGTGAGTGTTGAGAGTGCTGAGAGTGTGAGAGTGTGCGTGTGAGAGTGTGCGAGTGTGCGAGTGTTGAGAGTGCGAGTTTGAGAGTGTGAGAGTGTGAGTGTATGAGAGCGAGTGGGTGAGAGTGAGTGAGTGTGAGTCTGTGAGATTGTGAGAGAGTGAGTGAGTGTGAGTCTGTGAGAGTGTGTGAGAGTGTGAGAGAGTGAGTGAGTGTGAGTCTGTGAGAGTGTGTGAGAGTGTGTGAGAGTGAGTCTGTGTGAGAGTGTGAGAGAGTGTGAGAGAGTGTGAGAGTGAGAGTCTGTGAGAGTGTGTGAGAGTGTGAGAGTGTGAGTCTGTGAGAGTGTGTGAGAGTGTGTGAGAGTGTGAGAGTGTGAGTCTGTGAGAGTGTGTGAGAGTGTGAGAGTGTGAGTCTGTGAGAGTGTGAGAGAGTGAGTGTGAGTGTGAGTTTGAGAGTGTGAGAGTGTGAGTGTATGAGAGCGAGTGGGTGAGAGTGAGTGTATGAGTGTGAGAGAGTGAGTGAGTGTGAGTCTGTGAGAGTGTGTGAGAGTGTGAGAGAGTGAGTGTGTGAGAGTGTGAGAGAGTGAGTGAGTGTGAGTCTGTGAGATTGTGTGAGTGTGAGAGTGTGAGTCTGTGAGAGTGTGTGAGAGTGTGAGAGAATGAGTGTGAGTGTGAGTTTGAGAGTGTGAGAGTGTGAGTGTATGAGAGCGAGTGAGTAAGTGTGAGTCTGTGAGAGTGTGTGAGAGAGTGAGTGAGTGTGAGTCTGTGTGAGTCTGTGTGAGTCTGTGAGAGTCTGTGAGAGTGTGTGAGAGTGTGTGAGAGTGTGTGAGAGTGTGTGAGAGTGTGTGAGAGTGTGTGAGAGTGAGTCTGTGTGAGAGTGTGAGAGAGTGTGAGAGTGTGAGTCTGTGAGAGTGTGTGAGAGAGTGAGTGAGTGTGAGTCTGTGTGAGTCTGTGTGAGTCTGTGAGAGTCTGTGAGAGTGTGTGAGAGAGTGTGAGAGTGTGTGAGAGTGTGTGAGAGTGTGTGAGAGTGTGTGAGAGTGTGTGAGAGTGAGTCTGTGTGAGAGTGTGAGAGAGTGAGAGTCTATGAGAGTGTGTGAGATTGTGAGAGTGTGAGTCTGTGAGAGTGTGTGAGAGTGTGTGAGAGTGTGAGTCTGTGAGAGTGTGGGAGAGTGTGAGAGTGTGAGTCTGTGAGAGTGTGTGAGAGTGTGAGAGAGTGAGTGTGAATGTGAGTTTGAGAGTGTGAGAGTGTGAGTGTATGAGAGCGAGTGGGTGAGAGTGAGTGTAAGAGTGTGAGAGAGTGAGTGAGTGTGAGTCTGTGAGAGTGTGTGAGTGTGAGAGAGTGAGTGAGTGTGAGTCTGTGAGAGTGTGTGAGAGTGTGAGAGAGTGAGTGAGTGTGAGTCTGTGAGAGTGTGTGAGAGTGTGAGAGAGTGAGTGAGTGTGAGTCTGTGAGAGTGTGTGAGAGTGTGAGAGTGTGAGTCTGTGAGAGTGTGTGAGAGTGTGAGAGAGTGAGTGTGAGTGTGAGTTTGAGAGTGTGAGAGTGTGAGTGTATAAGAGCGAGTGGGTGAGAGTGAGTGTATGAGTGTGAGAGAGTGAGTGAGTGTGAGTCTGTGAGAGTGTGTGAGAGTGTGAGAGAGTGAGTGAGTGTGAGTCTGTGAGAGTGTGTGAGTGTGAGAGTGTGAGTCTGTGAGAGTGTGTGAGAGTGTGAGAGAGTGAGTGTGAGTGTGAGTTTGAGAGTGTGAGAGTGTGAGTGTATGAGAGCGAGTGAGTGAGTGTGAGTCTGTGAGAGTGTGTGAGAGAGTGAGTGAGTGTGAGTCTGTGTGAGTCTGTGTGAGTCTGTGAGAGTCTGTGAGAGTGTGTGAGAGTGTGTGAGAGTGTGTGAGAGTGTGTGAGAGTGTGTGAGAGTGTGTGAGAGTGTGTGAGAGTGTGTGAGAGTGAGTCTGTGTGAGAGTGTGAGAGAGTGAGAGTCTGTGAGAGTGTGTGAGAGTGTGAGAGTGTGAGTCTGTGAGAGTATGTGAGAGTGTGTGAGAGTGTGAGAGTGTGAGTCTGTGAGAGTGTGTGAGAGTGTGTGAGAGTGTGAGTCTGTGAGAGTGTGGGAGAGTGTGAGAGTGTGAGTCTGTGAGAGTGTGTGAGAGTGTGAGAGAGTGAGTGTGAGTGTGAGTTTGAGAGTGTGAGAGTGTGAGTGTATGAGAGCGAGTGGGTGAGAGTGAGTGTATGAGTGTGAGAGAGTGAGTGAGTGAGTCTGTGAGAGTGTGTCAGAGTGTGAGAGAGTGAGTGTGTGAGAGTGTGAGAGAGTGAGTGAGTGTGAGTCTGTGAGAGTGTGTGAGTGTGAGAGTGTGAGTCTGTGAGAGTGTGTGAGAGTGTGAGAGAGTGAGTGTGAGTGTGAGTTTGAGAGTGTGAGAGTGTGAGTGTATGAGAGCGAGTGGGTGAGAGTGAGTGTATGAGTGTGAGAGAGTGAGTGAGTGTGAGTCTGTGAGAGTGTGTGAGAGTGTGAGAGAGTGAGTGAGTGTGAGTCTGTCAGAGTGTGTGAGAGTGTGAGAGTGTGAGTCTGTGAGAGTGTGTGAGAGTGTGAGAGAGTGAGTGTGAGTGTGAGTTTGAGAGTGTGAGAGTGTGAGTGTATGAGAGCGAGTGGGTGAGAGTGAGTGTATGAGTGTGAGAGAGTGAGTGAGTGTGAGTCTGTGAGAGTGTGTGAGAGTGTGAGAGAGTGAGTGTGTGAGAGTGTGAGAGAGTGAGTGAGTGTGAGTCTGTGAGAGTGAGTGTATGAGTGTGAGAGAGTGAGTGAGTGTGAGTCTGTGAGAGTGAGTGTATGAGTGTGAGAGAGTGAGTGAGTGTGAGTCTGTGAGAGTGTGTGAGAGTGTGAGAGAGTGAGTGAGTGTGAGTCTGTGAGAGTGTGTGAGAGTGTGAGAGAGTGAGTGTGAGTGTGAGATTGAGAGTGTGAGAGTGTGAGTGTATGAGAGCGAGTGGGTGAGAGTGAGTGTATGAGTGTGAGAGAGTGAGTGAGTGTGAGTCTGTGAGAGTGTGTGAGAGTGTGCGAGAGTGAGTGAGTGTGAGTCTGTGAGAGTGTGTGAGAGTGTGAGAGTGTGAGTCTGTGAGAGTGTGTGAGAGTGTGAGAGAGTGAGTGTGAGTGTGAGAGAGTGAGTGTGTGAGAGTGTGTGAGAGTGTGAGAGAGTGAGTGTGTGAGAGTGTGAGAGAGTGAGTGAGTGTGAGTCTGTGAGAGTGTGTGAGAGTGTGAGAGAGTGAGTGTGTGAGAGTGTGAGAGAGTGAGTGAGTGTGAGTCTGTGAGAGTGTGTGAGTGTGAGAGTGTGAGTCTGTGAGAGTGTGTGAGAGTGTGAGAGAGTGAGTGTGAGTGTGAGTTTGAGAGTGTGAGAGTGTGAGTGTATGAGAGCGAGTGGGTGAGAGTGAGTGTATGAGTGTGAGAGAGTGAGTGATTGTGAGTCTGTGAGAGTGTGTGAGAGTGTGAGAGAGTGAGTGTGTGAGAGTGTGAGAGAGTGAGTGAGTGTGAGTCTGTGAGAATGTGTGAGTGTGAGAGTGTGAGTCTGTGAGAGTGTGTGAGAGTGTGAGAGAGTGAGTGTGAGTGTGAGTTTGAGAGTGTGAGAGTGTGAGTGTATGAGAGCGAGTGAGTGAGTGTGAGTCTGTGAGAGTGTGTGAGAGAGTGAGTGAGTGTGAGTCTGTGTGAGTCTGTGAGAGTCTGTGAGAGTCTGTGAGAGTGTGTGAGAGTGTGTGAGAGTGTGTGAGAGTGTGTGAGAGTGTGTGAGAGTGTGTGAGAGTGAGTCTGTGTGAGAGCGTGAGAGAGTGAGAGTCTGTGAGAGTGTGTGAGAGTGTGAGAGTGTGAGTCTGTGAGAGTGTGTGAGAGTGTGTGAGAGTGTGAGAGTGTGAGTCTGTGAGAGTGTGTGAGAGTGTGAGAGTGTGTGAGAGTGTGTGAGAGTGTGAGAGTGTGTGAGAGTGTGTGAGAGTGTGTGAGAGTGTGTGAGAGTGTGTGAGAGTGTGTGAGAGTGAGTCTGTGTGAGAGCGTGAGAGAGTGAGAGTCTGTGAGAGTGTGTGAGAGAGTGTGAGAGTGTGAGTCTGTGAGAGTGTGTGAGAGTGTGTGAGAGTGTGAGTCTGTGAGAGTGTGGGAGAGTGTGAGAGTGTGAGTCTGTGTGAGAGTGTGAGAGTGTGAGAGTGTGTGAGAGTGTGTGAGAGTGTGTGAGAGTGTGAGAGTGTGTGAGAGTGTGAGTCTGTGAGAGTGTGTGAGAGTGTGAGAGTGTGTGAGAGTGTGTGAGAGTGTGTGAGAGTGTGTGAGAGTGTGTGAGAGTGTGTGAGAGTGAGTCTGTGTGAGAGCGTGAGAGAGTGAGAGTCTGTGAGAGTGTGTGAGAGAGTGTGAGAGTGTGAGTCTGTGAGAGTGTGTGAGAGTGTGTGAGAGTGTGAGTCTGTGAGAGTGTGGGAGAGTGTGAGAGTGTGAGTCTGTGAGAGTGTGTGAGAGTGTGAGAGAGTGAGTGTGAGTGTGAGTTTGAGAGTGTGAGAGTGTGAGTGTATGAGAGCGAGTGGGTGAGAGTGAGTGTAAGAGTGTGAGAGAGTGAGTGAGTGTGAGTCTGTGAGAGTGTGTGAGTGTGAGAGAGTTAGTGAGTGTGAGTCTGTGAGAGTGTGTGAGAGTGTGTGAGAGTGTGAGAGAGTGAGTGAGTGTGAGTCTGTGAGAGTGTGTGAGAGTGTGAGAGTGTGAGAGTGTGAGTCTGTGAGAGTGTGTGAGAGTGCGAGAGAGTGAGTGTGTGTGAGTTTGAGAGTGTGAGAGTGCGAGAGTGTGAGTGTATGAGAGCGAGTGGTTGAGAGTGAGTGTATGAGTGTGAGAGAGTGAGTGAGTGTGAGTCTGTGAGAGTGTGTGAGAGTGTGAGAGAGTGAGTGAGTGTGAGTCTGTGAGAGTGTGTGAGAGTGTGAGAGAGTGAGAGAGTGTGAGTCTGTGAGAGTGTGTGAGAGTGTGTGAGAGTGAGTGTGAGAGTGAGTCTGTGAGAGTGAGTGTGGGAGTGAGTGTGGGAGTGAGTGTGAGAGTGAGTGTGAGAGTGAGTTTGAGAGTGTGAGAGTGTGAGTGTATGAGAGCGAGTGAGTGAGTGTGAGTCTGTGAGAGTGTGTGAGAGAGTGAGTGAGTGTGAGTCTGTGTGAGTCTGTGTGAGTCTGTGAGAGTCTGTGAGAGTGTGTGAGAGTGTGTGAGAGTGTGTGAGAGTGTGTGAGAGTGTGTGAGAGTGTGTGAGAGTGAGTCTGTGTGAGAGTGTGAGAGAGTGAGAGTCTGTGAGAGTGTGTGAGAGTGTGAGAGTGTGAGTCTGTGAGAGTGTGTGAGAGTGTGAGAGAGTGAGTGTGAGTGTGAGTTTGAGAGTGTGAGAGTGTGAGTGTATGAGAGCGAGTGGGTGAGAGTGAGTGTATGAGTGTGAGAGAGTGAGTGATTGTGAGTCTGTGAGAGTGTGTGAGAGTGTGAGAGAGTGAGTGTGTGAGAGTGTGAGAGAGTGAGTGAGTGTGAGTCTGTGAGAGTGTGTGAGTGTGAGAGTGTGAGTCTGTGAGAGTGTGTGAGAGTGTGAGAGAGTGAGTGTGAGTGTGAGTTTGAGAGTGTGAGAGTGTGAGTGTATGAGAGCGAGTGAGTGAGTGTGAGTCTGTGAGAGTGTGTTAGAGAGTGAGTGAGTGTGAGTCTGTGTGAGTCTGTGAGAGTCTGTGAGAGTCTGTGAGAGTGTGTGAGAGTGTGTGAGAGTGTGTGAGAGTGTGTGAGAGTGTGTGAGAGTGTGTGAGAGTGAGTCTGTGTGAGAGTGTGAGAGAGTGAGAGTCTGTGAGAGTGTGTGGGAGTGTGAGAGTGTGAGTCTGTGAGAGTGTGTGAGAGAGTGTGAGAGTGTGAGTCTGTGAGAGTGTGTGAGAGTGTGTGAGAGTGTGAGTCTGTGAGAGTGTGGGAGAGTGTGAGAGTGTGAGTCTGTGAGAGTGTGTGAGAGTGTGAGAGAGTGAGTGTGAGTGTGAGTTTGAGAGTGTGAGAGTGTGAGTGTATGAGAGCGAGTGGGTGAGAGTGAGTGTAAGAGTGTGAAAGAGTGAGTGAGTGTGAGTCTGTGAGAGTGTGTGAGTGTGAGAGTTAGTGAGTGTGAGTCTGTGAGAGTGTGTGAGAGTGTGTGAGAGTGTGAGAGAGTGAGTGAGTGTGAGTCTGTGAGAGTGTGTGAGAGTGTGAGAGTGTGAGAGTGTGAGTCTGTGAGAGTGTGTGAGAGTGCGAGAGAGTGAGTGTGTGTGAGCTTGAGAGTGTGAGAGTGCGAGAGTGTGAGTGTATGAGAGCGAGTGGTTGAGAGTGAGTGTATGAGTGTGAGAGAGTGAGTGAGTGTGAGTCTGTGAGAGTGTGTGAGATTGTGAGAGAGTGAGTGAGTGTGAGTCTGTGAGAGTGTGTGAGAGTGTGAGAGAGTGAGTGAGTGTGAGTCTGTGAGATTGTGTGTGAGTGTGTGAGAGTGAGTGTGAGAGTGAGTCTGTGAGAGTGAGTGTGGGAGTGAGTGTGGGAGTGAGTGTGAGAGTGAGTGTGAGAGTGAGTTTGAGAGTGTGAGAGTGTGAGTGTATGAGAGCGAGTGAGTGAGTGTGAGTCTGTGAGAGTGTGTGAGAGAGTGAGTGAGTGTGAGTCTGTGTGAGTCTGTGTGAGTCTGTGAGAGTCTGTGAGAGTGTGTGAGAGTGTGTGAGAGTGTGTGAGAGTGTGTGAGAGTGTGTGAGAGTGTGTGAGAGTGTGTGAGAGTGTGAGAGTGTGAGTCTGTGAGAGTGTGTGAGAGTGTGTGAGAGTGTGAGTCTGTGAGAGTGTGGGAGAGTGTGAGAGTGTGAGTCTGTGAGAGTGTGTGAGAGTGTGAGAGAGTGAGTGTGAGTGTGAGTTTGAGAGTGTGAGAGTGTGAGTGTATGAGAGCGAGTGGGTGAGAGTGAGTGTATGAGTGTGAGAGAGTGACTGAGTGTGAGTCTGTGAGAGTGTGTGAGAGTGTGAGAGAGTGAGTGTGTGAGAGTGTGAGAGAGTGAGTGAGTGTGAGTCTGTGAGAGTGTGTGAGTGTGAGAGTGTGAGTCTGTGAGAGTGTGTGAGAGTGTGAGAGAGTGAGTGTGAGTGTGAGTTTGAGAGTGTGAGTGTATGAGAGCGAGTGAGTGAGTGTGAGTCTGTGAGAGTGTGTGAGAGAGTGAGTGAGAGTGAGTGAGTGTGAGTCTGTGTGAGTCTGTGAGACTCTGTGAGAGTGTGTGAGAGTGTGTGAGAGTGTGTGAGAGTGTGTGAGAGTGTGTGAGAGTGTGTGAGAGTGAGTCTGTGTGAGAGTGTGAGAGAGTGAGAGTCTGTGAGAGTGTGTGAGAGTGTGAGAGTGTGAGTCTGTGAGAGTGTGTGAGAGTGTGTGAGAGTGAGTCTGTGTGAGAGTGTGAGAGAGTGAGAGTCTGTGAGAGTGTGTGAGAGTGTGAGAGTGTGAGTCTGTGAGAGTGTGTGAGAGTGTGTGAGAGTGTGAGTCTGTGAGAGTGTGTGAGAGTGTGTGAGAGTGTGAGTCTGTGAGAGTGTGGGAGAGTGTGAGAGTGTGAGTCTGTGTGAGTGTGTGAGAGTGTGAGAGAGTGAGTGTGAGTGTGAGTTTGAGAGTGTGAGAGTGTGAGTGTATGAGAGCGAGTGGGTGAGAGTGAGTGTAAGAGTGTGAGAGAGTGAGTGAGTGTGAGTCTGTGAGAGTGTGTGAGTGTGAGAGAGTGAGTGAGTGTGAGTCTGTGAGAGTGTGTGAGAGTGTGTGAGAGTGTGAGAGAGTGAGTGAGTGTGAGTCTGTGAGAGTGTGTGAGAGTGTGAGAGAGTGAGTGAGTGTGAGTCTGTGAGAGTGTGTGAGAGTGTGAGAGTGTGAGAGTGTGAGTCCGTGAGAGTGTGTGAGAGTGCGAGAGAGTGAGTGTGTGTGAGTTTGAGAGTGTGAGAGTGCGAGAGTGTGAGTGTATGAGAGCGAGTGGGTGAGAGTGAGTGTATGAGTGTGAGAGAGTGAGTGAGTGTGAGTCTGTGAGAGTGTGTGAGAGTGTGAGAGAGTGAGTGAGTGTGAGTCTGTGAGAGTGTGTGAGAGTGTGAGAGAGTGAGTGAGTGTGAGTCTGTGAGAGTGTGTGAGAGTGTGAGAGAGTGAGTGAGTGTGAGTCTGTGAGAGTGTGTGAGAGTGTGAGAGAGTGAGTGAGTGTTAGTCTGTGATAGTGTGTGAGAGTGTGAGAGAGTGAGTGAGTGTGAGTCTGTGAGAGTGTTTGAGAGTGTGAGAGTCTGAGTCTGTGAGAGTGTGTGAGAGTGTGAGAGAGTGAGTGTGAGTGTGAGTTTGAGAGTGTGAGAGTGTGAGTGTATGAGAGCGAGTGGGTGAGAGTGAGTGTATGAGTGTGAGAGAGTGAGTGAGTGTGAGTCTGTGAGAGTGTGTGAGAGTGTGAGAGAGTGAGTGTGTGAGAGTGTGAGAGAGTGAGTGAGTGTGAGTCTGTGAGATTGTGTGAGTGTGAGAGTGTGAGTCTGTGAGAGTGTGTGAGAGTGTGAGAGAGTGAGTGTGAGTGTGAGTTTGAGAGTGTGAGAGTGTGAGTGTATGAGAGCGAGTGAGTGAGTGTGAATCTGTGAGAGTGTGTGAGAGAGTGAGTGAGTGTGAGTCTGTGTGAGTCTGTGTGAGTCTGTGAGAGTCTGTGAGAGTGTGTGAGAGTGTGTGAGAGTGTGTGAGAGTGTGTGAGAGTGTGTGAGAGTGTGTGAGAGTGAGTCTGTGTGAGAGTGTGAGAGAGTGAGAGTCTGTGAGAGTGTGTGAGAGTGTGAGAGTGTGAGTCTGTGAGAGTGTGTGAGAGAGTGTGAGAGTGTGAGTCTGTGAGAGTGTGTGAGAGTGTGAGAGTGTGAGTCTGTGAGAGTGTGTGAGAGTGTGAGAGAGTGAGTGTGAGTGTGAGTTTGAGAGTGTGAGAGTGTGAGTGTATGAGAGCGAGTGGGTGAGAGTGAGTGTATGAGTGTGAGAGAGTGAGTGAGTGTGAGTCTGTGAGAGTGTGTGAGAGTGTGAGAGAGTGAGTGAGTGTGAGTCTGTGAGAGGGTGTGAGAGTGTGAGAGAGTGAGTGTGAGTGTGAGTTTGAGAGTGTGAGAGTGTGAGTGTATGAGAGCGAGTGGGTGAGAGTGAGTGTAAGAGTGTGAGAGAGTGAGTGAGTGTGAGTCTGTGAGAGTGTGTGAGTGTGAGAGAGTGAGTGAGTGTGAGTCTGTGAGAGTGTGTGAGAGTGTGTGTGAGTGTGAGAGAGTGAGTGAGTGTGAGTCTGTGAGAGTGTGTGAGAGTGTGAGAGTGTGAGAGTGTGAGTCTGTGAGAGTGTGTGAGAGTGCGAGAGAGTGAGTGTGTGTGAGTTTGAGAGTGTGAGAGTGCGAGAGTGTGAGTGTATGAGAGCGAGTGGGTGAGAGTGAGTGTATGAGTGTGAGAGAGTGAGTGAGTGTGAGTCTGTGAGAGTGTGTGAGAGTGTGAGAGAGTGAGTGAGTGTGAGTCTGTGAGAGTGTGTGAGAGTGTGAGAGAGTGAGTGAGTGTGAGTCTGTGAGAGTGTGTGAGAGTGTGTGAGAGTGAGTGTGAGAGTGAGTCTGTGAGAGTGAGTGTGGGAGTGAGTGTGGGAGTGAGTGTGAGAGTGAGTGTGAGAGTGAGTGTGAGAGTGAGTGTGAGAGTGAGTCTGTGAGAGTGAGTCTGTGAGAGTGAGTGTGGGAGTGAGTGTGGGAGTGAGTGTGGGAGTGAGTGTGAGAGTGAGTGTGAGAGTGAGTGTGAGAGTGAGTGTGAGTGTGAGAGTGAGTGTGAGAGTGAGTGTGAGAGTGAGTGTGAGAGTGAGTGTGAGAGTGAGTGTGAAAGTGCGTGTGAGTGCGTGAGTGTGAGTGCGTGAGTGTGAGTGCGTGAGTGTGAGTGCGTAAGTGTGAGTGCGTGAGTGTGAGTGCGTGAGTGTGAGTGCGTGAGTGTGAGAGTGCTGAGAGTGCGAGAGCGTGAGTGTTGAGAGTGCTGAGAGTGTGAGAGTGTGCGTGTGAGATTGTGCGAGTGTGCGAGTGTTGAGAGTGCGAGTTTGAGAGTGTGAGAGTGTGAGTGTATGAGAGCGAGTGGGTGAGAGTGAGTGAGTGTGAGTCTGTGAGAGTGTGAGAGAGTGAGTGAGTGTGAGTCTGTGAGAGTGTGTGAGAGTGTGAGAGAGTGAGTGAGTGTGAGTCTGTGAGAGTGTGTGAGAGTGTGTGAGAGTGAGTCTGTGTGAGAGTGTGAGAGAGTGTGAGAGAGTGTGAGAGTGAGAGTCTGTGAGAGTGTGTGAGAGTGTGAGAGTGTGAGTCTGTGAGAGTGTGTGAGAGTGTGTGAGAGTGTGAGAGTGTGAGTCTGTGAGAGTGTGTGAGAGTGTGAGAGTGTGAGTCTGTGAGAGTGTGAGAGAGTGAGTGTGAGTGTGAGTTTGAGAGTGTGAGAGTGTGAGTGTATGAGAGCGAGTGGGTGAGAGTGAGTGTATGAGTGTGAGAGAGTGAGTGAGTGTGAGTCTGTGAGAGTGTGTGAGAGTGTGAGAGAGTGAGTGTGTGAGAGTGTGAGAGAGTGAGTGAGTGTGAGTCTGTGAGATTGTGTGAGTGTGAGAGTGTGAGTCTGTGAGAGTGTGTGAGAGTGTGAGAGAGTGAGTGTGAGTGTGAGTTTGAGAGTGTGAGAGTGTGAGTGTATGAGAGCGAGTGAGTGAGTGTGAGTCTGTGAGAGTGTGTGAGAGAGTGAGTGAGTGTGAGTCTGTGTGAGTCTGTGTGAGTCTGTGAGAGTCTGTGAGAGTGTGTGAGAGTGTGTGAGAGTGTGTGAGAGTGTGTGAGAGTGTGTGAGAGTGTGTGAGAGTGAGTCTGTGTGAGAGTGTGAGAGTGTGTGAGAGTGTGAGTCTGTGAGAGTGTGTGAGAGAGTGAGTGAGTGTGAGTCTGTGTGAGTCTGTGTGAGTCTGTGAGAGTCTGTGAGAGTGTGTGAGAGAGTGTGAGAGTGTGTGAGAGTGTGTGAGAGTGTGTGAGAGTGTGTGAGAGTGTGTGAGAGTGAGTCTGTGTGAGAGTGTGAGAGAGTGAGAGTCTGTGAGAGTGTGTGAGAGTGTGAGAGTGTGAGTCTGTGAGAGTGTGTGAGAGTGTGTGAGAGTGTGAGTCTGTGAGAGTGTGGGAGAGTGTGAGAGTGTGAGTCTGTGAGAGTGTGTGAGAGTGTGAGAGAGTGAGTGTGAGTGTGAGTTTGAGAGTGTGAGAGTGTGAGTGTATGAGAGCGAGTGGGTGAGAGTGAGTGTAAGAGTGTGAGAGAGTGAGTGAGTGTGAGTCTGTGAGAGTGTGTGAGTGTGAGAGAGTGAGTGAGTGTGAGTCTGTGAGAGTGTGTGAGAGTGTGAGAGAGTGAGTGAGTGTGAGTCTGTGAGAGTGTGTGAGAGTGTGAGAGAGTGAGTGAGTGTGAGTCTGTGAGAGTGTGTGAGAGTGTGAGAGTGTGAGTCTGTGAGAGTGTGTGAGAGTGTGAGAGAGTGAGTGTGAGTGTGAGTTTGAGAGTGTGAGAGTGTGAGTGTATGAGAGCGAGTGGGTGAGAGTGAGTGTATGAGTGTGAGAGAGTGAGTGAGTGTGAGTCTGTGAGAGTGTGTGAGAGTGTGAGAGAGTGAGTGAGTGTGAGTCTGTGAGAGTGTGTGAGAGTGTGAGAGAGTGAGTGAGTGTGAGTCTGTGAGAGTGTGTGAGAGTGTGTGAGAGTGAGTGTGAGAGTGAGTCTGTGAGAGTGAGTGTGGGACTGAGTGTGGGAGTGAGTGTGGGAGTGAGTGTGGGAGTGAGTGTGAGAGTGAGTGTGAGAGTGATTGTGAGAGTGAGTGTGAGAGTGAGTGTGAGAGTGAGTCTGTGAGAGTGAGTCTGTGAGAGTGAGTGTGGGAGTGAGTGTGGGAGTGAGTGTGGGAGTGAGTGTGAGAGTGAGTGTGAGAGTGAGTGTGAGAGTGAGTGTGAGTGTGAGAGTGCATGTGAGTGCGTGTGAGTGCGTGAGTGTGAGTGCGTGAGTGTGCGTGCGTGAGTGTGAGTGCGTGAGTGTGAGTGCGTGAGTGTGAGAGTGCTGAGAGTGCGAGAGCGTGAGTGTTGAGAGTGCTGAGAGTGTGAGAGTGTGCGTGTGAGAGTGTGCGAGTGTGCGAGTGTTGAGAGTGCGAGTTTGAGAGTGTGAGAGTGTGAGTGTATGAGAGCGAGTGGGTGAGAGTGAGTGAGTGTGAGTCTTTGAGAGTGTGAGAGAGTGAGTGAGTGTGAGTCTGTGAGAGTGTGTGAGAGTGTGAGAGAGTGAGTGAGTGTGAGTCTGTGAGAGTGTGTGAGAGTGTGTGAGAGTGTGTGAGAGTGTGTGAGAGTGTGTGAGAGTGAGTCTGTGTGAGAGTGTGAGAGAGTGAGAGTCTGTGAGAGTGTGTGAGAGTGTGAGAGTGTGTGAGAGTGTGTGAGAGTGTGAGAGTGTGAGTCTGTGAGAGTGTGTGAGAGTGTGAGAGTGTGAGTCTGTGAGAGTGTGTGAGAGTGTGAGAGAGTGAGTGTGAGTGTGAATTTGAGAGTGTGAGAGTGTGAGTGTATGAGAGCGAGTGGGTGAGAGTGAGTGTAAGAGTGTGAGAGAGTGAGTGAGTGTGAGTCTGTGAGAGTGTGTGAGTGTGAGAGATTGAGTGAGTGTGAGTCTGTGAGAGTGTGTGAGAGTGTGTGAGAGTGTGAGAGAGTGAGTGAGTGTGAGAGTGTGAGTCTGTGAGAGTGTGTGAGAGTGCGAGAGAGTGAGTGTGTGTGAGTTTGAGTGTGAGAGTGCGAGAGTGTGAGTTTATGAGAGCGAGTGGGTGAGAGTGAGTGTATGAGTGTGAGAGAGTGAGTGAGTGTGAGTCTGTGAGAGTGTGTGAGAGTGTGAGAGAGTGAGTGAGTGTGAGTCTGTGAGAGTGTGTGAGAGTGTGAGAGAGTGAGTGAGTGTGAGTCTGTGAGAGTGTGTGAGAGTGTGAGAGAGTGAGTGAGTGTGAGTCTGTGAGAGTCTGTGAGAGTGTGTGAGAGTGAGTGTGAGAGTGAGTCTGTGAGAGTGAGTGTGGGAGTGAGTGTGGGAGTGAGTGTGGGAGAGAGTGTGGGAGTGAGTGTGGGAGTGAGTGTGAGAGTGAGTGTGAGAGTGAGTGTGAGAGTGAGTGTGAGAGTGAGTGTGAGTGTGAGAGTGAATGTGAGAGTGAGTGTGAGAGTGCATGTGAGTGCGTGTGAGTGCGTGAGTGTGAGTGCGTGAGTGTGAGTGCGTGAGTGTGAGTGCGTGAGTGTGAGTGCGTGAGTGTGAGTGCGTGAGTGTGAGAGTGCTGAGAGTGCGAGAGCGCGAGTGTTGAGAGTGCTGAGAGTGTGAGAGTGTGCGTGTGAGAGTGTGCGAGTGTGCGAGTGTTGAGAGTGCGAGTTTGAGACTGTGAGAGTGTGAGTGTATGAGAGCGAGTGGGTGAGAGTGAGTGAGTGTGAGTCTGTGAGAGTGTGAGAGAGTGAGTGAGTGTGAGTCTGTGAGAGTGTGTGAGAGTGTGAGAGAGTGAGTGAGTGTGAGTCTGTGAGAGACTGTGAGAGTCTGTGAGAGTGTGTGAGAGTGTGTGAGAGTGTGTGAGAGTGTGTGAGAGTGTGTGAGAGTGTGTGAGAGTGAGTCTGTGTGAGAGCGTGAGAGAGTGAGAGTCTGTGAGAGTGTGTGAGAGTGTGAGAGTGTGAGTCTGTGAGAGTGTGTGAGAGTGTGTGAGAGTGTGAGTCTGTGAGAGTGTGGGAGAGTGTGAGAGTGTGAGTCTGTGAGAGTGTGTGAGAGTGTGAGAGAGTGAGTGTGAGTGTGAGTTTGAGAGTGTGAGAGTGTGAGTGTATGAGAGCGAGTGGGTGAGAGTGAGTGTAAGAGTGTGAGAGAGTGAGTGAGTGTGAGTCTGTGAGAGTGTGTGAGTGTGAGAGAGTTAGTGAGTGTGAGTCTGTGAGAGTGTGTGAGAGTGTGTGAGAGTGTGAGAGAGTGAGTGAGTGTGAGTCTGTGAGAGTGTGTGAGAGTGTGAGAGTGTGAGAGTGTGAGTCTGTGAGAGTGTGTGAGAGTGCGAGAGAGTGAGTGTGTGTGAGTTTGAGAGTGTGAGAGTGCGAGAGTGTGAGTGTATGAGAGCGAGTGGTTGAGAGTGAGTGTATGAGTGTGAGAGAGTGAGTGAGTGTGAGTCTGTGAGAGTGTGTGAGAGTGTGAGAGAGTGAGTGAGTGTGAGTCTGTGAGAGTGTGTGAGAGTGTGAGAGAGTGAGAGAGTGTGAGTCTGTGAGATTGTGTGTGAGTGTGTGAGAGTGAGTGTGAGAGTGAGTCTGTGAGAGTGAGTGTGGGAGTGAGTGTGGGAGTGAGTGTGAGAGTGAGTGTGAGAGTGAGTTTGAGAGTGTGAGAGTGTGAGTGTATGAGAGCGAGTGAGTGAGTGTGAGTCTGTGAGAGTGTGTGAGAGAGTGAGTGAGTGTGAGTCTGTGTGAGTCTGTGTGAGTCTGTGAGAGTCTGTGAGAGTGTGTGAGAGTGTGTGAGAGTGTGTGAGAGTGTGTGAGAGTGTGTGAGAGTGTGTGAGAGTGAGTCTGTGTGAGAGTGTGAGAGAGTGAGAGTCTGTGAGAGTGTGTGAGAGAGTGAGTCTGTGTGAGTCTGTGTGAGTCTGTGTGAGTCTGTGAGAGTCTGTGAGAGTCTGTGAGAGTGTGTGAGAGTGTGTGAGAGTGTGTGAGAGTGTGTGAGAGTGTGTGAGAGTGAGTCTGTGTGAGAGTGTGAGAGAGTGAGAGTCTGTGAGAGTGTGTGAGAGTGTGAGAGTGTGAGTCTGTGAGAGTGTGTGAGAGTGTGAGAGAGTGAGTGTGAGTGTGAGTTTGAGAGTGTGAGAGCGTGAGTGTATGAGAGCGAGTGGGTGAGAGTGAGTGTATGAGTGTGAGAGAGTGAGTGATTGTGAGTCTGTGAGAGTGTGTGAGAGTGTGAGAGAGTGAGTGTGTGAGAGTGTGAGAGAGTGAGTGAGTGTGAGTCTGTGAGAGTGTGTGAGTGTGAGAGTGTGAGTCTGTGAGAGTGTGTGAGAGTGTGAGAGAGTGAGTGTGAGTGTGAGTTTGAGAGTGTGAGAGTGTGAGTGTATGAGAGCGAGTGAGTGAGTGTGAGTCTGTGAGAGTGTGTTAGAGAGTGAGTGAGTGTGAGTCTGTGTGAGTCTGTGAGAGTCTGTGAGAGTCTGTGAGAGTGTGTGAGAGTGTGTGAGAGTGTGTGAGAGTGTGTGAGAGTGTGTGAGAGTGTGTGAGAGTGAGTCTGTGTGAGAGTGTGAGAGAGTGAGAGTCTGTGAGAGTGTGTGAGAGTGTGAGAGTGTGAGTCTGTGAGAGTGTGTGAGAGAGTGTGAGAGTGTGAGTCTGTGAGAGTGTGTGAGAGTGTGTGAGAGTGTGATTCTGTGAGAGTGTGGGAGAGTGTGAGAGTGTGAGTCTGTGAGAGTGTGTGAGAGTGTGAGAGAGTGAGTGTGAGTGTGAGTTTGAGAGTGTGAGAGTGTGAGTGTATGAGAGCGAGTGGGTGAGAGTGAGTGTAAGAGTGTGAGAGAGTGAGTGAGTGTGAGTCTGTGAGAGTGTGTGAGTGTGAGAGTTAGTGAGTGTGAGTCTGTGAGAGTGTGTGAGAGTGTGTGAGAGTGTGAGAGAGTGAGTGAGTGTGAGTCTGTGAGAGTGTGTGAGAGTGTGAGAGTGTGAGAGTGTGAGTCTGTGAGAGTGTGTGAGAGTGCGAGAGAGTGAGTGTGTGTGAGCTTGAGAGTGTGAGAGTGCGAGAGTGTGAGTGTATGAGAGCGAGTGGTTGAGAGTGAGTGTATGAGTGTGAGAGAGTGAGTGAGTGTGAGTCTGTGAGAGTGTGTGAGATTGTGAGAGAGTGAGTGAGTGTGAGTCTGTGAGAGTGTGTGAGAGTGTGAGAGAGTGAGTGAGTGTGAGTCTGTGAGAGTGTGTGAGAGTGTGTGAGAGTGAGTGTGAGAGTGAGTCTGTGAGAGTGAGTGTGGGAGTGAGTGTGGGAGTGAGTGTGAGAGTGAGTGTGAGAGTGAGTTTGAGAGTGTGAGAGTGTGAGTGTATGAGAGCGAGTGAGTGAGTGTGAGTCTGTGAGAGTGTGTGAGAGAGTGAGTGAGTGTGAGTCTGTGTGAGTCTGTGTGAGTCTGTGAGAGTCTGTGAGAGTGTGTGAGAGTGTGTGAGAGTGTGTGAGAGTGTGTGAGAGTGTGTGAGAGTGTGTGAGAGTGTGTGAGAGTGAGTCTGTGTGAGAGTGTGAGAGAGTGAGAGTCTGTGAGAGTGTGTGAGAGTGTGAGAGTGTGAGTCTGTGAGAGTGTGTGAGAGTGTGTGAGAGTGTGAGAGTGTGAGTCTGTGAGAGTGTGTGAGAGTGTGTGAGAGTGTGAGTCTGTGAGAGTGTGGGAGAGTGTGAGAGTGTGAGTCTGTGAGAGTGTGTGAGAGTGTGAGAGAGTGAGTGTGAGTGTGAGTTTGAGAGTGTGAGAGTGTGAGTGTATGAGAGCGAGTGGGTGAGAGTGAGTGTATGAGTGTGAGAGAGTGAGTGAGTGTGAGTCTGTGAGAGTGTGTGAGAGTGTGAGAGAGTGAGTTTGTGAGAGTGTGAGAGAGTGAGTGAGTGTGAGTCTGTGAGAGTGTGTGAGTGTGAGAGTGTGAGTCTGTGAGAGTGTGTGAGGGTGTGAGAGAGTGAGTGTGAGTGTGAGTTTGAGAGTGTGAGAGTGTGAGTGTATGAGAGCGAGTGGGTGAGAGTGAGTGTAAGAGTGTGAGAGAGTGAGTGAGTGTGAGTCTGTGAGAGTGTGTGAGTGTGAGAGAGTGAGTGAGTGTGAGTCTGTGAGAGTGTGTGAGAGTGTGTGAGAGTGTGAGAGAGTGAGTGAGTGTGAGTCTGTGAGAGTGTGTGAGAGTGTGAGAGAGTGAGTGAGTGTGAGTCTGTGAGAGTGTGTGAGAGTGTGAGAGTGTGAGTCTGTGAGTGTGTGTGAGAGTGCGAGAGAGTGAGTGTGTGTGAGTTTGAGAGTGTGAGAGTGCGAGAGTGTGAGTGTATGAGAGCGAGTGGGTGAGAGTGAGTGTATGAGTGTGAGAGAGTGAGTGAGTGTGAGTCTGTGAGAGTGTGTGAGAGTGTGAGAGAGTGAGTGAGTGTGAGTCTGTGAGAGTGTGTGAGAGTGTGAGAGAGTGAGTGAGTGTGAGTCTGTGAGAGTGTGTGAGAGTGTGAGAGAGTGAGTGAGTGTGAGTCTGTGAGAGTGTGTGAGAGTGTGAGAGAGTGAGTGAGTGTGAGTCTGTGAGAGTGTGTGAGAGTGTGAGAGAGTGAGTGAGTGTGAGTCTGTGAGAGTGTGTGAGAGTGTGAGAGTGTGAGTCTGTGAGAGTGTGTGAGAGTGTGAGAGAGTGAGTGTGAGTGTGAGTTTGAGAGTGTGAGAGTGTGAGTGTATGAGAGCGAGTGTGTGAGAGTGAGTGTATGAGTGTGAGAGAGTGAGTGAGTGTGAGTCTGTGAGAGTGTGTGAGAGTGTGAGAGAGTGAGTGAGTGTGAGTCTGTGAGAGTGTGTGAGAGTGTGAGAGAGTGAGTGAGTGTGAGTCTGTGAGAGTGTGTGAGAGTGTGAGAGTGTGAGTCTGTGAGAGTGTGTGAGAGTGTGAGAGAGTGAGTGTGAGTGTGAGTTTGAGAGTGTGAGAGTGTGAGTGTATAAGAGAGAGTGGGTGAGAGTGAGTGTATGAGTGTGAGAGAGTGAGTGAGTGTGAGTCTGTGAGAGTGTGTGAGAGTGTGAGAGAGTGAGTGAGTGTGAGTCTGTGAGAGTGTGTGAGAGTGTGAGAGTGTGAGTCTGTGAGAGTGTGTGAGAGTGTGAGAGAGTGAGTGTGAGTGTGAGAGAGTGAGTGTGTGAGAGTGTGAGAGTGTGAGAGAGTGAGTGAGTGTGAGTCTGTGAGAGTGTGTGAGAGTGTGAGAGAGTGAGTGTGTGAGAGTGTGAGAGAGTGAGTGAGTGTGAGTCTGTGAGAGTGTGTGAGTGTGAGAGTGTGAGTCTGTGAGAGTGTGTGAGAGTGTGAGAGAGTGAGTGTGAGTGTGAGTTTGAGAGTGTGAGAGTGTGAGTGTATGTGAGCGAGTGGGTGAGAGTGAGTGTATGAGTGTGAGAGAGTGAGTGAGTGTGAGTCTGTGAGAGTGTGTGAGAGTGTGAGAGAGTGAGTGTGTGAGAGTGTGAGAGAGTGAGTGAGTGTGAGTCTGTGAGAGTGTGTGAGTGTGAGAGTGTGAGTCTGTGAGAGTGTGTGAGAGTGTGAGAGAGTGAGTGTGAGTGTGAGTTTGAGAGTGTGAGAGTGTGAGTGTATGTGAGCGAGTGGGTGAGAGTGAGTGTATGAGTGTGAGAGAGTGAGTGAGTGTGAGTCTGTGAGAGTGTGTGAGAGTGTGAGAGAGTGAGTGTGTGAGAGTGTGAGAGAGTGAGTGAGTGTGAGTCTGTGAGAGTGTGTGAGTGTGAGAGTGTGAGTCTGTGAGAGTGTGTGAGAGTGTGAGAGAGTGAGTGTGAGTGTGAGTTTGAGAGTGTGAGAGTGTGAGTGTATGAGAGCGAGTGAGTGAGTGTGAGTCTGTGAGAGTGTGTGAGAGAGTGAGTGAGTGTGAGTCTGTGTGAGTCTGTGTGAGTCTGTGAGAGTCTGTGAGAGTGTGTGAGAGTGTGTGAGAGTGTGTGAGAGTGTGTGAGAGTGTGTGAGAGTGTGTGAGAGTGTGTGAGAGTGAGTCTGTGTGAGAGTGTGAGAGAGTGAGAGTCTGTGAGAGTGTGTGAGAGTGAGAGAGTGTGAGTCTGTGAGAGTGTGTGAGAGAGTGTGAGAGTGTGAGTCTGTGAGAGTGTGTGAGAGTGTGTGAGAGTGTGTGAGAGTGTGTGAGAGTGTGTGAGAGTGTGTGAGAGTGAGTCTGTGTGAGAGTGTGAGAGAGTGAGAGTCTGTGAGAGTGTGTGAGAGTGTGATAGTGTGAGTCTGTGAGAGTGTGTGAGAGTGTGTGAGAGTGTGAGAGTGTGAGTCTGTGAGAGTCTGTGAGAGTGTGTGAGAGTGTGAGTCTGTGAGAGTGTGGGAGAGTGTGAGAGTGTGAGTCTGTGAGAGTGTGTGAGAGTGTGAGAGAGTGAGTGTGAGTGTGAGTTTGAGAGTGTGAGAGTTTGAGTGTATGTGAGCGAATGGGTGAGAGTGAGTGTATGAGTGTGAGAGAGTGAGTGAGTGTGAGTCTGTGAGAGTGTGTGAGAGTGTGAGAGAGTGAGTGTGTGAGAGTGTGAGAGAGTGAGTGAGTGTGAGTCTGTGAGAGTGTGTGAGTGTGAGAGTGTGAGTCTGTGAGAGTGTGTGAGAGTGTGAGAGAGTGAGTGTGAGTGTGAGTTTGAGAGTGTGAGAGTGTGAGTGTATGAGAGCGAGTGAGTGAGTGTGAGTCTGTGAGAGTGTGTGAGAGAGTGAGTGAGTGTGAGTCTGTGTGAGTGTGTGTGAGTCTGTGAGAGTCTGTGAGAGTGCGTGAGAGTGTGTGAGAGTGTGTGAGAGTGTGTGAGAGTGTGTGAGAGTGTGTGAGAGTGAGTCTGTGTGAGAGTGTGAGAGAGTGAGAGTCTGTGAGAGTGTGTGAGAGTGTGAGAGTGTGAGTCTGTGAGAGTGTGTGAGAGTGTGTGAGAGTGTGAGAGTGTGAGTCTGTGAGAGTGTGTGAGAGTGTGTGAGAGTGTGAGTCTGTGAGAGTGTGGGAGAGTGTGAGAGTGTGAGTCTGTGAGAGTGTGTGAGAGTGTGAGAGAGTGAGTGTGAGTGTGAGTTTGAGAGTGTGAGAGTGTGAGTGTATGAGAGCGAGTGGGTGAGAGTGAGTGTAAGAGTGTGAGAGAGTGAGTGAGTGTGAGTCTGTGAGAGTGTGTGAGTGTGAGAGAGTGAGTGAGTGTGAGTCTGTGAGAGTGTGTGAGAGTGTGTGAGAGTGTGAGAGAGTGAGTGAGTGTGAGTCTGTGAGAGTGTGTGAGAGTGTGAGAGAGTGAGTGAGTGTGAGTCTGTGAGAGTGTGTGAGAGTGTGAGAGTGTGAGAGTGTGAGTCTGTGAGAGTGTGTGAGAGTGCGAGAGAGTGAGTGTGTGTGAGTTTGAGAGTGTGAGAGTGCGAGAGTGTGAGTGTATGAGAGCGAGTGGGTGAGAGTGAGTGTATGAGTGTGAGAGAGTGAGTGAGTGTGAGTCTGTGAGAGTGTGTGAGAGTGAGAGAGAGTGAGTGAGTGTGAGTCTGTGAGAGTGTGTGAGAGTGTGAGAGAGTGAGTGAGTGTGAGTCTGTGAGAGTGTGTGAGAGTGTGAGAGAGTGAGTGAGTGTGAGTCTGTGAGAGTGTGTGAGAGTGTGAGAGTGTGAGTCTGTGAGAGTGTGTGAGAGTGTGAGAGAGTGAGTGTGAGTGTGAGAGAGTGAGTGTGTGAGAGTGTGTGAGAGTGTAAGAGAGTGAGTGTGTGAGAGTGTGAGAGAGTGAGTGAGTGTGAGTCTGTGAGAGTGTGTGAGAGTGTGAGAGAGTGAGTGTGTGAGAGTGTGAGAGAGTGTGTGAGAGTGTGAGTCTGTGAGAGTGTGTGAGTGTGAGAGTGTGAGAGAGTGAGTGAGTGTGAGTCTGTGAGAGTGTGAGAGAGTGAGTGAGTGTGAGTCTGTGAGAGTGTGTG
Source organism: Isurus oxyrinchus (assembly GCA_026770705.1). Lineage (NCBI taxonomy): Eukaryota > Metazoa > Chordata > Chondrichthyes > Lamniformes > Lamnidae > Isurus > Isurus oxyrinchus. Next base: position 160,495 of record JANJGN010001106.1, read on the forward strand.
AGAGTGTGAGAGAGTGAGTGAGTGTGAGTCTGTGAGAGTGTGTGAGTGTGAGAGTGTGAGCCTGTGAGAGTGTGTGAGAGTGTGAGAGAGTGAGTGTGAGTGTGAGTTTGAGAGTGTGAGAGTGTGAGTGTATGAGAGCGAGTGGGTGAGAGTGAGTGTATGAGTGTGAGTGAGTGAGTGTGAGTCTGTGAGAGTGTGTGAGAGTGTGAGAGAGTGAGTGTGTGAGAGTGTGAGAGAGTGAGTGAGTGTGAGTCTGTGAGAGTGTGTGAGTGTGAGAGTGTGAGTCTGTGAGAGTGTGTGAGAGTGTGAGAGAGTGAGTGTGAGTGTGAGTTTGAGAGTGTGAGAGTGTGAGTGTATGAGAGCGAGTGAGTGAGTGTGAGTCTGTGAGAGTGTGTGAGAGAGTGAGTGAGTGTGAGTCTGTGTGAGTCTGTGTGAGTCTGTGAGAGTCTGTGAGAGTGTGTGAGAGTGTGTGAGAGTGTGTGAGAGTGTGTGAGAGTGTGTGAGAGTGTGAGAGTGTGAGTCTGTGAGAGTGTGTGAGAGAGTGTGAGAGTGTGAGTCTGTGAGAGTGTGTGAGAGTGTGTGAGAGTGTGTGAGAGTGTGTGAGAGTGAGTGAGAGTGTGTGAGAGTGATTCTGTGTGAGAGTGTGAGAGAGTGTGTGAGAGTGTGTGAGAGTGTGTGAGAGTGTGTGAGAGTGTGTGAGAGTGTGTGAGAGTGAGTCTGTTTGAGAGTGTGAGAGAGTGAGAGTCTGTGAGAGTGTGTGAGAGTGTGAGAGTGTGAGTCTGTGAGAGTGTGTGAGAGAGTGTGAGAGTGTGAGTCTGTGAGAGTGTGTGAGAGTGTGTGAGAGTGTGAGTCTGTGAGAGTGTGGGAGAGTGTGAGAGTGTGAGTCTGTGAGAGTGTGGGAGAGTGTGAGAGTGTGAGTCTGTGAGAGTGTGTGAGGGTGTGAGAGAGTGAGTGTGAGTGTGAGTTTGAGAGTGTGAGATTGTGAGTGTATGAGAGCGAGTGGGTGACAGTGAGTGTAAGAGTGTGAGAGAGTGAGTGAGTGTGAGTCTGTGAGAGTGTGTGTGTGTGAGAGAGTGAGTGAGTGTGAGTCTGTGAGAGTGTGTGAGAGTGTGAGAGAGTGAGTGAGTGTGAGTCTGTGAGAGTGTGTGAGAGTGTGAGAGTGTGAGAGTGTGAGTCTGTGAGAGTGTGTGAGAGTGCGAGAGAGTGAGTGTGTGTGAGTTTGAGAGTGTGAGAGTGCGAGAGTGTGAGTGTATGAGAGCGAGTGGGTGAGAGTGAGTGTATGAGTGTGAGAGAGTGAGTGAGTGTGAGTCTGTGAGAGTGTGTGAGAGTGTGAGAGAGTGAGTGAGTGTGAGTCTGTGAGAGTGTGTGAGAGTGTGAGAGAGTGAGTGAGTGTGAGTCTGTGAGAGTGTGTGAGAGTGTGAGTCTGTGAGAGTGTGTGAGAGTGTGAGAGAGTGAGTGTGAGTGTGAGTTTGAGAGTGTGAGAGTGTGAGTGTATGAGAGCGAGAGGGTGAGAGTGAGTGTATGAGTGTGAGAGAGTGAGTGAGTGTGAGTCTGTGAGAGTGTGTGAGAGTGTGAGAGAGTGAGTGAGTGTGAGTCTGTGAGAGTGTGTGAGAGTGTGAGAGTGTGAGTCTGTGAGAGTGTGTGAGAGTGTGAGAGAGTGAGTGTGATTGTGAGTTTGAGAGTGTGAGAGTGTGAGTGTATGAGAGCGAGTGGGTGAGAGTGAGTGTATGAGTGTGAGAGAGTGAGTGAGTGTGAGTCTGTGAGAGTCTGTGAGAGTGTGTGAGAGTGTGAGAGAGTGAGTGTGTGAGTGTGAGAGAGTGAGTGAGTGTGAGTCTGTGAGAGTGTGTGAGAGTGTGAGAGAGTGAGTGTGAGTGTGAGTTTGAGATTGTGAGAGTGTGAGTGTATGAGAGCGAGGGGTGAGAGTGAGTGTATGAGTGTGAGAGAGTGAGTGAGTGTGAGTCTGTGAGAGTGTGTGAGAGTGTGAGAGAGTGAGTGTGTGAGAGTGTGAGAGAGTGAGTGAGTGTGAGTCTGTGAGAGTGTGTGAGTGTGAGAGTGTGAGTCTGTGAGAGTGTGTGAGAGTGTGAGAGAGTGAGTGTGAGTGTGAGTTTGAGAGTGTGAGAGTGTGAGTGTATGAGAGCGAGTGAGTGAGTGTGAGTCTGTGAGAGTGTGTGAGAGAGTGAGTGAGTGTGAGTCTGTGTGAGTCTGTGTGAGTCTGTGAGAGTCTGTGAGAGTGTGTGAGAGTGTGTGAGAGTGTGTGAGAGTGTGTGAGAGTGTGTGAGAGTGTGTGAGAGTGTGTGAGAGTGTGTGAGAGTGAGTCTGTGTGAGAGTGTGAGAGAGTGAGAGTCTGTGAGAGTGTGTGAGAGTGAGAGAGTGTGAGTCTGTGAGAGTGTGTGAGAGAGTGTGAGAGTGTGAGTCTGTGAGAGTGTGTGAGAGTGTGTGAGAGTGTGTGAGAGTGTGTGAGAGTGTGTGAGAGTGAGTCTGTGTGAGAGTGTGAGAGAGTGAGAGTCTGTGAGAGTGTGTGAGAGTGTGATAGTGTGAGTCTGTGAGAGTGTGTGAGAGTGTGTGAGAGTGTGAGAGTGTGAGTCTGTGAGAGTCTTTGAGAGTGTGTGAGAGTGTGAGAGTGTGAGTCTGTGAGAGTGTGTGAGAGTGTGTGAGAGTGTGAGTCTGTGAGAGTGTGGGAGAGTGTGAGAGTGTGAGTCTGTGAGAGTGTGTGAGAGTGTGAGAGAGTGAGTGTGAGTGTGAGTTTGAGAGTGTGAGAGTGTGAGTGTATGAGAGCGAGTGGGTGAGAGTGAGTGTATGAGTGTGAGAGAGTGAGTGAGTGTGAGTCTGTGAGATTGTGTGAGAGTGTGAGAGAGTGAGTGTGTGAGAGTGTGAGAGAGTGAGTGAGTGTGAGTCTGTGAGAGTGTGTGAGTGTGAGAGTGTGAGTCTGTGAGAGTGTGTGAGAGTGTGAGAGAGTGAGTGTGAGTGTGAGTTTGAGAGTGTGAGAGTGTGAGTGTATGAGAGCGAGTGGGTGAGAGTGAGTGTATGAGTGTGAGAGAGTGAGTGAGTGTGAGTCTGTGAGAGTGTGTGAGAGTGTGAGAGAGTGAGTGAGTGTGAGTCTGTGAGAGTGTGTGAGAGTGTGAGAGTGTGAGTCTGTGAGAGTGTGTGAGAGTGTGAGAGAGTGAGTGTGAGTGTGAGTTTGAGAGTGTGAGAGTGTGAGTGTATGAGAGCGAGTGGGTGAGAGTGAGTGTATGAGTGTGATAGAGTGAGTGAGTGTGAGTCTGTGAGAGTGTGTGAGAGTGTGAGAGAGTGAGTGTGTGAGAGTGTGAGAGAGTGAGTGAGTGTGAGTCTGTGAGAGTGTGTGAGTGTGAGAGTGTGAGTCTGTGAGAGTGTGTGAGAGTGTGAGAGAGTGAGTGTGAGTGTGAGTTTGAGAGTGTGAGAGTGTGAGTGTATGAGAGCGAGTGAGTGAGTGTGAGTCTGTGAGAGTGTGTGAGAGAGTGAGTGAGTGTGAGTCTGTGTGAGTCTGTGTGAGCCTGTGAGAGTCTGTGAGAGTGTGTGAGAGTGTGTGAGAGTGTGTGAGAGTCTGTGAGAGTGTGTGAGAGTGTGAGAGTGTGAGTCTGTGAGAGTGTGTGAGAGTGTGTGAGAGTGTGAGAGTGTGAGTCTGTGAGAGTGTGTGAGAGTGTGTGAGAGTGTGAGTCTGTGAGAGTGTGGGAGAGTGTGAGAGTGTGATTCTGTGAGAGTGTGTGAGAGTGTGAGAGAGTGAGTGTGAGTGTGAGTTTGAGAGTGTGAGAGTGTGAGTGTATGAGAGCGAGTGGGTGAGAGTGAGTGTATGAGTGTGAGAGAGTGAGTGAGTGTGAGTCTGTGAGAGTGTCTGAGAGTGTGAGAGAGTGAGTGTGTGAGAGTGTGAGAGAGTGAGTGAGTGTGAGTCTGTGAGAGTGTGTGAGTGTGAGAGTGTGAGTCTGTGAGAGTGTGTGAGAGTGTGAGAGAGTGAATGTGAGTGTGAGTTTGAGAGTGTGAGAGTGTGAGTGTATGAGAGCGAGTGAGTGAGTGTGAGTCTGTGAGAGTGTGTGAGAGAGTGAGTGAGTGTGAGTCTGTGTGAGTCTGTGTGAGTCTGTGAGAGTCTGTGAGAGTGTGTGAGAGTGTGTGAGAGTGTGTGAGAGTGTGTGAGAGTGTGTGAGAGTGTGTGAGAGTGTGTGAGAGTGAGTCTGTTTGAGAGTGTGAGAGAGTGAGAGTCTGTGAGAGTGTGTGAGAGTGTGAGAGTGTGAGTCTGTGAGAGTGTGTGAGAGTGTGTGAGAGTGTGAGTCTGTGAGAGTGTGGGAGAGTGTGAGAGTGTGAGTCTGTGAGAGTGTGTGAGAGTGTGAGAGAGTGAGTGTGAGTGTGAGTTTGAGAGTGTGAGAGTGTGAGTGTATGAGAGCGAGTGGGTGAGAGTGAGTGTATGAGTGTGAGAGAGTGAGTGAGTGTGAGTCTGTGAGAGTGTGTGAGAGTGTGAGAGAGTGAGTTTGTGAGAGTGTGAGAGAGTGAGTGAGTGTGAGTCTGTGAGAGTGTGTGAGTGTGAGAGTGTGAGTCTGTGAGAGTGTGTGAGGGTGTGAGAGAGTGAGTGTGAGTGTGAGTTTGAGAGTGTGAGAGTGTGAGTGTATGAGAGCGAGTGGGTGAGAGTGAGTGTAAGAGTGTGAGAGAGTGAGTGAGTGTGAGTCTGTGAGAGTGTGTGAGAGTGTGAGAGAGTGAGTGAGTGTGAGTCTGTGAGAGTGTGTGAGAGTGTGAGAGTGTGAGTCTGTGAGAGTGTGTGAGAGTGTGAGAGAGTGAGTGTGAGTGTGAGAGAGTGAGTGAGTGTGAGTCTGTGTGAGTCTGTGAGAGTGTGTGAGAGTGTGAGAGAGTGAGTGAGTGTGAGTCTGTGAGAGTGTGTGAGTGTGAGAGAGTGAGTGAGTGTGAGTCTGTGAGAGTGTGTGAGAGTGTGTGAGAGTGTGAGAGAGTGAGTGAGTGTGAGTCTGTGAGAGTGTGTGAGAGTGTGAGAGAGTGAGTGAGTGTGAGTCTGTGAGAGTGTGTGAGAGTGTGAGAGTGTGAGTCTGTGAGAGTGTGTGAGAGTGCGAGAGAGTGAGTGTGTGTGAGTTTGAGAGTGTGAGAGTGCGAGAGTGTGAGTGTATGAGAGCGAGTGGGTGAGAGTGAGTGTATGAGTGTGAGAGAGTGAGTGAGTGTGAGTCTGTGAGAGTGTGTGAGAGTGTGAGAGAGTGAGTGAGTGTGAGTCTGTGAGAGTGTGTGAGAGTGTGAGAGAGTGAGTGAGTGTGAGTCTGTGAGAGTGTGTGATAGTGTGAGAGAGTGAGTGAGTGTGAGTCTGTGAGAGTGTGTGAGAGTGTGAGAGAGTGAGTGAGTGTGAGTCTGTGAGAGTGTGTGAGAGTGAGAGAGTGAGTGAGTGTGAGTCTGTGAGAGTGTGTGAGAGTGTGAGAGTGTGAGTCTGTGAGAGTGTGTGAGAATGTGAGAGAGTGAGTGTGAGTGTGAGTTTGAGAGTGTGAGAGTGTGAGTGTATGAGAGCGAGTGTGTGAGAGTGAGTGTATGAGTGTGAGAGAGTGAGTGAGTGTGAGTCTGTGAGAGTGTGTGAGAGTGTGAGAGAGTGAGTGAGTGTGAGTCTGTGAGAGTGTGTGAGAGTGTGAGAGAGTGAGTGAGTGTGAGTCTGTGAGAGTGTGTGAGAGTGTGAGAGTGTGAGTCTGTGAGAGTGTGTGAGAGTGTGAGAGAGTGAGTGTGAGTGTGAGAGAGTGAGTGTGTGAGAGTGTGAGAGTGTGAGAGAGTGAGTGAGTGTGACTCTGTGAGAGTTTCTGAGAGTGTGAGAGAGTGAGTGTGTGAGAGTGTGAGAGAGTGAGTGAGTGTGAGTCTGTGAGAGTGTGTGAGTGTGAGAGTGTGAGTCTGTGAGAGTGTGTGAGAGTGTGAGAGAGTGAGTGTGAGTGTGAGTTTGAGAGTGTGAGAGTGTGAGTGTATGTGAGCGAGTGGGTGAGAGTGAGTGTATGAGTGTGAGAGAGTGAGTGAGTGTGAGTCTGTGAGAGTGTGTGAGAGTGTGAGAGAGTGAGTGTGTGAGAGTGTGAGAGAGTGAGTGAGTGTGAGTCTGTGAGAGTGTGTGAGTGTGAGAGTGTGAGAGTGTGAGTCTGTGAGAGTGTGTGAGAGTGTGAGAGAGTGAGTGTGAGTGTGAGTTTGAGAGTGTGAGAGTGTGAGTGTATGAGAGCGAGTGAGTGAGTGTGAGTCTGTGAGAGTGTGTGAGAGAGTGAGTGAGTGTGAGTCTGTGTGAGTCTGTGTGAGTCTGTGAGAGTCTGTGAGAGTGTGTGAGAGTGTGTGAGAGTGTGTGAGAGTGTGTGAGAGTGTGTGAGAGTGTGTGAGAGTGTGTGAGAGTGTGTGAGAGTGTGTGAGAGTGAGTCTGTGTGAGAGTGTGAGAGAGTGAGAGTCTGTGAGAGTGTGTGAGAGTGTGAGAGTGTGTGAGAGAGTGTGAGAGTGTGAGTCTGTGAGAGTGTGTGAGAGTGTGTGAGAGTGTGTGAGAGTGTGTGAGAGTGTGTGAGAGTGAGTCTGTGTGAGAGTGTGAGAGAGTGAGAGTCTGTGAGAGTGTGTGAGAGTGTGTGAGAGTGTGAGAGTGTGAGTCTGTGAGAGTCTGTGAGAGTGTGTGAGAGTGTGAGTCTGTGAGAGTGTGGGAGAGTGTGAGAGTGTGAGTCTGTGAGAGTGTGTGAGAGTGTGAGAGAGTGAGTGTGAGTGTGAGTTTGAGAGTGTGAGAGTTTGAGTGTATGTGAGCGAGTGGGTGAGAGTGAGTGTATGAGTGTGAGAGAGTGAGTGAGTGTGAGTCTGTGAGAGTGTGTGAGAGTGTGAGAGAGTGAGTGTGTGAGAGTGTGAGAGAGTGAGTGAGTGTGAGTCTGTGAGAGTGTGTGAGTGTGAGAGTGTGAGTCTGTGAGAGTGTGTGAGAGTGTGAGAGAGTGAGTGTGAGTGTGAGTTTGAGAGTGTGAGAGTGTGAGTGTATGAGAGCGAGTGAGTGAGTGTGAGTCTGTGAGAGTGTGTGAGAGAGTGAGTGAGTGTGAGTCTGTGTGAGTGTGTGTGAGTCTGTGAGAGTCTGTGAGAGTGTGTGAGAGTGTGTGAGAGTGTGTGAGAGTGTGTGAGAGTGTGTGAGAGTGTGTGAGAGTGTGTGAGAGTGAGTCTGTGTGAGAGTGTGAGAGAGTGAGAGTCTGTGAGAGTGTGTGAGAGTGTGAGAGTGTGAGTCTGTGAGAGTGTGTGAGAGTGTGTGAGAGTGTGAGAGTGTGAGTCTGTGAGAGTGTGTGAGAGTGTGAGAGTGTGAGTCTGTGAGAGTGTGGGAGAGTGCGAGAGTGTGAGAGTGTCAGTCTGTGTGAGTGTGTGAGAGTGTGAGAGAGTGAGTGTGAGTGTGAGTTTGAGAGTGTGAGAGTGTGAGTGTATGAGAGCGAGTGGGTGAGAGTGAGTGTAAGAGTGTGAGAGAGTGAGTGAGTGTGAGTCTGTGAGAGTGTGTGAGTGTGAGAGAGTGAGTGAGTGTGAGTCTGTGAGAGTGTGTGAGAGTGTGTGAGAGTGTGAGAGAGTGAGTGAGTGTGAGTCTGTGAGAGTGTGTGAGAGTGTGAGAGAGTGAGTGAGTGTGAGTCTGTGAGAGTGTGTGAGAGTGTGAGAGTGTGAGAGTGTGAGTCTGTGAGAGTGTGTGAGAGTGCGAGAGAGTGAGTGTGTGTGAGTTTGAGAGTGTGAGAGTGCGAGAGTGTGAGTGTATGAGAGCGAGTGGGTGAGAGTGAGTGTATGAGTGTGAGAGAGTGAGTGAGTGTGAGTCTGTGAGAGTGTGTGAGAGTGAGAGAGAGTGAGTGAGTGTGAGTCTGTGAGAGTGTGTGAGAGTGTGAGAGAGTGAGTGAGTGTGAGTCTGTGAGAGTGTGTGAGAGTGTGTGAGAGTGTGAGTCTGTGAGAGTGTGTGAGAGTGTGAGAGTGTGAGTCTGTGAGAGTGTGTGAGAGTGTGAGAGAGTGAGTGTGAGTGTGAGTTTGAGAGTGTGAGAGTGTGAGTGTATGAGAGCGAGTGGGTGATAGTGAGTGTATGAGTGTGAGAGAGTGAGTGAGTGTGAGTCTGTGAGAGTGTGTGAGAGTGTGAGAGAGTGAGTGAGTGTGAGTCTGTGAGAGTGTGTGAGAGTGTGAGAGTGTGAGTCTGTGAGAGTGTGTGAGAGTGTGAGAGAGTGAGTGTGAGTGTGAGAGAGTGAGTGTGTGAGAGTGTGTGAGAGTGTGAGAGAGTGAGTGTGTGAGAGTGTGAGAGAGTGAGTGAGTGTGAGTCTGTGAGAGTGTGTGAGAGTGTGAGAGAGTGAGTGTGTGAGAGTGTGAGAGAGTGAGTGAGTGTGAGTCTGTGAGAGTGTGTGAGTGTGAGAGTGTGAGCCTGTGAGAGTGTGTGAGAGTGTGAGAGAGTGAGTGTGAGTGTGAGTTTGAGAGTGTGAGAGTGTGAGTGTATGAGAGCGAGTGGGTGAGAGTGAGTGTATGAGTGTGAGTGAGTGAGTGTGAGTCTGTGAGAGTGTGTGAGAGTGTGAGAGAGTGAGTGTGTGAGAGTGTGAGAGAGTGAGTGAGTGTGAGTCTGTGAGAGTGTGTGAGTGTGAGAGTGTGAGTCTGTGAGAGTGTGTGAGAGTGTGAGAGAGTGAGTGTGAGTGTGAGTTTGAGAGTGTGAGAGTGTGAGTGTATGAGAGCGAGTGAGTGAGTGTGAGTCTGTGAGAGTGTGTGAGAGAGTGAGTGAGTGTGAGTCTGTGTGAGTCTGTGTGAGTCTGTGAGAGTCTGTGAGAGTGTGTGAGAGTGTGTGAGAGTGTGTGAGAGTGTGTGAGAGTGTGTGAGAGTGTGTGAGAGTGTGTGAGAGTGATTCTGTGTGAGAGTGTGAGAGAGTGAGAGTCTGTGAGAGTGTGTGAGAGTGTGAGAGTGTGAGTCTGTGAGAGTGTGTGAGAGAGTGTGAGAGTGTGAGTCTGTGAGAGTGTGTGAGAGTGTGTGAGAGTGTGAGTCTGTGAGAGTGTGGGAGAGTGTGAGAGTGTGTGAGAGTGTGTGAGAGTGTGTGAGAGTGTGTGAGAGTGTGTGAGAGTGTGGGAGAGTGTGAGAGTGTGAGTCTGTGAGAGTGTGTGAGAGTGTGAGAGAGTGAGTGTGAGTGTGAGTTTGAGAGTGTGAGAGTGTGAGTGTATGAGAGCGAGTGGGTGAGAGTGAGTGTAAGAGTGTGAGAGAGTGAGTGAGTGTGAGTCTGTGAGAGTGTGTGAGTGTGAGAGAGTGAGTGCGTGTGAGTCTGTGAGAGTGTGTGAGAGTGTGTGAGAGTGTGAGAGAGTGAGTGAGTGTGAGTCTGTGAGAGTGTGTGAGAGTGTGAGAGTGTGAGAGTGTGAGTCTGTGAGAGTGTGTGAGAGTGCGAGAGAGTGAGTGTGTGTGAGTTTGAGAGTGTGAGAGTGCGAGAGTGTGAGTGTATGAGAGCGAGTGGGTGAGAGTGAGTGTATGAGTGTGAGAGAGTGAGTGAGTGTGAGTCTGTGAGAGTGTGTGAGAGTGTGAGAGAGTGAGTGAGTGTGAGTCTGTGAGAGTGTGTGAGAGTGTGAGAGAGTGAGTGAGTGTGAGTCTGTGAGAGTGTGTGAGAGTGTGTGAGAGTGAGTGTGAAAGTGAGTCTGTGAGAGTGAGTGTGGGAGTGAGTGTGGGAGTGAGTGTGAGAGTGAGTGTGAGAGTGAGTTTGAGAGTGTGAGAGTGTGAGTGTATGAGAGCGAGTGAGTGAGTGTGAGTCTGTGAGAGTGTGTGAGAGAGTGAGTGAGTGTGAGTCTGTGTGAGTCTGTGTGAGTCTGTGAGAGTGTGTGAGAGTGTGTGAGAGTGTGTGAGAGTGTGTGAGAGTGTGTGAGAGTGAGTCTGTGTGAGAGTGTGAGAGAGTGAGAGTCTGTGAGAGTGTGTGAGAGTGTGAGAGTGTGAGTCTGTGAGAGTGTGTGAGAGTGTGTGAGAGTGTGAGAGTGTGAGTCTGTGAGAGTGTGCGAGAGTGTGTGAGAGTGTGAGTCTGTGAGAGTGTGGGAGAGTGTGAGAGTGTGAGTCTGTGAGAGTGTGTGAGAGTGTGAGAGAGTGAGTGTGAGTGTGAGTTTGAGAGTGTGAGAGTGTGAGTGTATGAGAGCGAGTGGGTGAGAGTGAGTGTATGAGTGTGAGAGAGTGAGTGAGTGTGACTCTGTGAGAGTGTGTGAGAGTGTGAGAGAGTGAGTGTGTGAGAGTGTGAGAGAGTGAGTGAGTGTGAGTCTGTGAGAGTGTGTGAGTGTGAGAGTGTGAGTCTGTGAGAGTGTGTGAGAGTGTGAGAGAGTGAGTGTGAGTGTGAGTTTGAGAGTGTGAGAGTGTGAGTGTATGAGAGCGAGTGAGTGAGTGTGAGTCTGTGAGAGTGTGTGAGAGAGTGAGTGAGTGTGAGTCTGTGTGAGTGTGTGTGAGTCTGTGAGAGTCTGTGAGAGTGTGTGAGAGTGTGTGAGAGTGTGTGAGAGTGTGTGAGAGTGTGTGAGAGTGTGTGAGAGTGTGTGAGAGTGTGTGAGAGTGAGTCTGTGAGAGTCTGTGAGAGAGTGTGAGAGTCTGTGAGAGTGTGTGAGAGTGTGAGAGTGTGAGTCTGTGAGAGTGTGTGAGAGTGTGAGAGTGTGAGTCTGTGAGAGTGTGTGAGAGTGTGTGAGAGTGTGAGAGAGTGAGTGTGAGTGTGAGTTTGAGAGTGTGAGAGTGTGAGTGTATGAGAGCGAGTGGGTGAGAGTGAGTGTATGAGTGTGAGAGAGTGAGTGAGTGTGAGTCTGTGAGAGTGTGTGAGAGTGTGAGAGAGTGAGTGAGTGTGAGTCTGTGAGAGTGTGTGAGAGTGTGAGAGTGTGAGTCTGTGAGAGTGTGTGAGAGTGTGAGAGAGTGAGTGTGAGTGTGAGTTTGAGAGTGTGAGAGTGTGAGTGTATGAGAGCGAGTGGGTGAGAGTGAGTGTATGAGTGTGAGAGAGTGAGTGAGTGTGAGTCTGTGAGAGTGTGTGAGAGTGTGAGAGAGTGAGTGTTTGAGAGTGTGAGAGAGTTAGTGAGTGTGAGTCTGTGAGAGTGTGTGAGTGTGAGAGTGTGAGAGAGTGAGTGTGAGTGTGAGTTTGAGAGTGTGAGAGTGTGAGTGTATGAGAGCGAGTGGGTGAGAGTGAGTGTATGAGTGTGAGAGAGTGAGTGAGTGTGAGTCTGTGAGAGTGTGTGAGAGTGTGAGAGAGTGAGTGTGTGAGAGTGAGTGAGAGTGTGTGAGAGTGTGAGTCTGTGAGAGTGTGTGAGTGTGAGAGTGTGAGTCTGTGAGAGTGTGTGAGAGTGTGAGAGAGTGAGTGTGAGTGTGAGTTTGAGAGTGTGAGAGTGTGAGTGTATGAGAGCGAGTGAGTGAGTGTGAGTCTGTGAGAGTGTGTGAGAGAGTGAGTGAGTGTGAGTCTGTGTGAGTCTGTGTGAGTCTGTGAGAGTCTGTGAGAGTGTGTGAGAGTGTGTGAGAGTGTGTGAGAGTGTGTGAGAGTGTGTGAGAGTGTGTGAGAGTGTGTGAGAGTGAGTCTGTGTGAGAGTGTGAGAGAGTGAGAGTCTGTGAGAGTGTGTGAGAGTGTGAGTCTGTGAGAGTGTGTGAGAGAGTGTGAGAGTGTGAGTCTGTGAGAGTGTGTGAGAGTGTGTGAGAGTGTGAGTCTGTGAGAGTGTGGGAGAGTGTGAGAGTGTGAGTCTGTGAGAGTGTGTGAGAGTGTGAGAGAGTGAGTGTGAGTGTGAGTTTGAGAGTGTGAGAGTGTGAGTGTATGAGAGCGAGTGGGTGAGAGTGAGTGTAAGAGTGTGAGAGAGTGAGTGAGTGTGAGTCTGTGAGAGTGTGTGAGTGTGAGAGAGTGAGTGAGTGTGAGTCTGTGAGAGTGTGTGAGAGTGTGTGAGAGTGTGAGAGAGTGAGTGTGTGTGAGTCTGTGAGAGTGTGTGAGAGTGTGAGAGTGTGAGAGTGTGAGTCTGTGAGAGTGTGTGAGAGTGCGAGAGAGTGAGTGTGTGTGAGTTTGAGAGTGTGAGAGTGCGAGAGTGTGAGTGTATGAGAGCGAGTGTGTGAGAGTGAGTGTATGAGTGTGAGAGAGTGAGTGAGTGTGAGTCTGTGAGAGTGTGTGAGAGTGTGAGAGAGTGAGTGAGTGTGAGTCTGTGAGAGTGTGTGAGAGTGTGAGAGAGTGAGTGAGTGTGAGTCTGTGAGAGTGTGTGAGAGTGTGAGAGTGTGAGTCTGTGAGAGTGTGTGAGAGTGTGAGAGAGTGAGTGTGAGAGTGAGTCTGTGAGAGTGAGTGTGGGAGTGAGTGTGGGAGTGAGAGTGAGAGTGAGTGTGAGAGTGAGTGTGAGAGTGAGTGTGAGAGTGAGTGTGAGAGTGAGTCTGTGAGAGTGAGTCTGTGAGAGTGAGTGTGGGAGTGAGTGTGGGAGTGAGTGTGAGAGTGAGTGTGAGAGTGAGTGTGAGAGTGAGTGTGAGTGTGAGAGTGAGTGTGAGAGTGAGTGTGAGAGTGAGTGTGAGAGTGAGTGTGAGAGTGAGTGTGAGGGTGCATGTGATTGCGTGTGAGTGCGTGAGTGTGAATGCGTGAGTGTGAGTTCGTGAGTGTGAGTGCGTGAGTGTGAGTGCGTGAGTGTGAGTGCGTGAGTGTGAGTGCGTGAGTGTGAGAGTGCTGAGAGTGCTAGAGCGTGAGTGTTGAGAGTGCTGAGAGTGTGAGAGTGTGCGTGTGAGAGTGTGCGAGTGTGCGAGTGTTGAGAGTGCGAGTTTGAGAGTGTGAGAGTGTGAGTGTATGAGAGCGAGTGGGTGAGAGTGAGTGAGTGTGAGTCTGTGAGAGTGTGAGAGAGTGAGTGAGTGTGAGTCTGTGAGAGTGTGTGAGAGTGTGAGAGAGTGAGTGAGTGTGAGTCTGTGAGAGTGTGTGAGAGTGTGTGAGAGTGTGTGAGAGTGTGTGAGAGTGTGTGAGAGTGAGTCTGTGTGAGAGTGTGAGAGAGTGAGAGTCTGTGAGAGTGTGTGAGAGTGTGAGAGTGTGAGTCTGTGAGAGTGTGTGAGAGTGTGTGAGAGTGTGAGAGTGTGAGTCTGTGAGAGTGTGTGAGAGTGTGAGAGTGTGAGTCTGTGAGAGTGTGTGAGAGTGTGAGAGAGTGAGTGTGAGTGTGAGTTTGAGAGTGTGAGAGTGTGAGTGTATGAGAGCGAGTGGGTGAGAGTGAGTGTATGAGTGTGAGAGAGTGAGTGAGTGTGAGTCTGTGAGAGTGTGTGAGAGTGTGAGAGAGTGAGTCTGTGAGAGTGTGAGAGAGTGAGTGAGTGTGAGTCTGTGAGAGTGTGTGAGTGTGAGAGTGTGAGTCTGTGAGAGTGTGTGAGAGTGTGAGAGAGTGAGTGTGAGTGTGAGTTTGAGAGTGTGAGAGTGTGAGTGTATGAGAGCGAGTGAGTGAGTGTGAGTCTGTGAGAGTGTGTGAGAGAGTGAGTGAGTGTGAGTCTGTGTGAGTCTGTGTGAGTCTGTGAGAGTCTGTGAGAGTGTGTGAGAGTGTGTGAGAGTGTGTGAGAGTGTGTGAGAGTGAGTCTGTGTGAGAGTGTGAGAGAGTGAGAGTCTGTGAGAGTGTGTGAGAGTGTGAGAGTGTGAGTCTGTGAGAGTGTGTGAGAGAGTGTGAGAGTGTGAGTCTGTGAGAGTGAGTGAGAGTGTGTGAGAGTGTGAGTCTGTGAGAGTGTGGGAGAGTGTGAGAGAGTGAGTGAGTGTGAGTCTGTGAGAGTGTGTGAGAGTGTGAGAGAGTGAGTGAGTGTGAGTCTGTGAGAGTGTGCGAGTGTGAGAGTGTGAGTCTGTGAGAGTGTGTGAGAGTGTGAGAGAGTGAGTGTGAGTGTGAGTTTGAGAGTGTGAGAGTGTGAGTGTATGAGAGCGAGTGGGTGAGAGTGAGTGTAAGAGTGTGAGAGAGTGAGTGAGTGTGAGTCTGTGAGAGTGTGTGAGTGTGAGAGAGTGAGTGAGTGTGAGTCTGTGAGAGTGTGTGAGAGTGTGTGAGAGTGTGAGAGAGTGAGTGAGTGTGAGTCTGTGAGAGTGTGTGAGAGTGTGAGAGTGTGAGAGTGTGAGTCTGTGAGAGTGTGTGAGAGTGCGAGAGAGTGAGTGTGTGTGAGTTTGAGAGTGTGAGAGTGCGAGAGTGTGAGTGTATGAGAGCGAGTGGGTGAGAGTGAGTGTATGAGTGTGAGAGAGTGAGTGAGTGTTAGTCTGTGAGAGTGTGTGAGAGTGTGAGAGAGTGAGTGAGTGTGAGTCTGTGAGAGTGTGTGAGAGTGTGAGAGAGTGAGTGAGTGTGAGTCTGTGAGAGTGTGTGAGAGTGTGTGAGAGTGAGTGTGAGAGTGAGTCTGTGAGAGTGAGTGTGGGAGTGAGTGTGGGAGTGAGTGTGGGAGTGAGTGTGAGAGTGAGTGTGAGAGTGAGTGTGAGAGTGAGTGTGAGAGTGAGTGTGAGAGTGAGTCTGTGAGAGTGAGTCTGTGAGAGTGAGTGTGGGAGTGAGTGTGGGAGTGAGTGTGGGAGTGAGTGTGAGAGTGAGTGTGAGAGTGAGTGTGAGAGTGAGTGTGAGTGTGAGAGTGAGTGTGAGAGTGAGTGTGAGAGTGAGTGTGAGAGTGAGTGTGAGAGTGCATGTGAGTGCGTGTGAGTGCGTGAGTGTGAGTGCGTGAGTGTGAGTGCGTGAGTGTGAGTGCGTGAGTGTGAGAGTGCTGAGAGTGCGAGAGCGTGATTGTTGAGAGTGCTGAGAGTGTGAGAGTGTGCGTGTGAGAGTGTGCGAGTGTGCGAGTGTTGAGAGTGCGAGTTTGAGAGTGTGAGAGTGTGAGTGTATGAGAGCGAGTGGGTGAGAGTGAGTGAGTGTGAGTCTGTGAGAGTGTGAGAGAGTGAGTGAGTGTGAGTCTGTGAGAGTGTGTGAGAGTGTGTGAGAGTGTGTGAGAGTGTGTGAGAGTGTGTGAGAGTGAGTCTGTGTGAGAGTGTGAGAGAGTGAGAGTCTGTGAGAGTGTGTGAGAGTGTGAGAGTGTGAGTCTGTGAGAGTGTGTGAGAGTGTGTGAGAGTGTGAGAGTGTGAGTCTGTGAGAGTGTGTGAGAGTGTGAGAGTGTGAGTCTGTGAGAGTGTGTGAGAGTGTGAGAGAGTGAGTGTGAGTGTGAATTTGAGAGTGTGAGAGTGTGAGTGTATGAGAGCGAGTGGGTGAGAGTGAGTGTAAGAGTGTGAGAGAGTGAGTGAGTGTGAGTCTGTGAGAGTGTGTGAGTGTGAGAGAGTGAGTGAGTGTGAGTCTGTGAGAGTGTGTGAGAGTGTGTGAGAGTGTGAGAGAGTGAGTGAGTGTGAGAGTGTGAGTCTGTGAGAGTGTGTGAGAGTGCGAGAGAGTGAGTGTGTGTGAGTTTGAGTGTGAGAGTGCGAGAGTGTGAGTGTATGAGAGCGAGTGGGTGAGAGTGAGTGTATGAGTGTGAGAGAGTGAGTGAGTGTGAGTCTGTGAGAGTGTGTGAGAGTGTGAGAGAGTGAGTGAGTGTGAGTCTGTGAGAGTGTGTGAGAGTGTGAGAGAGTGAGTGAGTGTGAGTCTGTGAGAGTGTGTGAGAGTGTGAGAGAGTGAGTGAGTGTGAGTCTGTGAGAGTCTGTGAGAGTGTGTGAGAGTGAGTGTGAGAGTGAGTCTGTGAGAGTGAGTGTGGGAGTGAGTGTGGGAGTGAGTGTGGGAGAGAGTGTGGGAGTGAGTGTGGGAGTGAGTGTGAGAGTGAGTGTGAGAGTGAGTGTGATAGTGAGTGTGAGAGTGAGTGTGAGAGTGAGAGTGAGTGTGAGAGTGAGTGTGAGAGTGCATGTGAGTGCGTGTGAGTGCGTGAGTGTGAGTGCGTGAGTGTGAGTGCGTGAGTGTGAGTGCGTGAGTGTGAGTGCGTGAGTGTGAGTGCGTGAGTGTGAGTGCGTGAGTGTGAGTGCGTGAGTGTGAGAGTGCGAGAGCGCGAGTGTTGAGAGTGCTGAGAGTGTGAGAGTGTGCGTGTGAGAGTGTGCGAGTGTGCGAGTGTTGAGAGTGCAAGTTTGAGACTGTGAGAGTGTGAGTGTATGAGAGCGAGTGGGTGAGAGTGAGTGAGTGTGAGTCTGTGAGAGTGTGAGAGAGTGAGTGAGTGTGAGTCTGTGAGAGTGTGTGAGAGTGTGAGAGAGTGAGTGAGTGTGAGTCTGTGAGAGTGTGTGAGAGTGTGAGAGAGTGAGTGAGTGTGAGTCTGTGAGAGTGTGTGAGAGTGTGAGAGAGTGAGTGAGTGTGAGTCTGTGAGAGTGTGTGAGAGAGTGAGTGAGTGTGAGTCTGTGAGAGTGTGTGTCAGCCTGTGAGAGTGTGTGAGAGTGTGTGAGAGTGTGTGAGAGTGTGTGAGAGTGTGTGAATGAGTGTGAGAGAGAGTGTGAGAGTGTGTGGGTGCGAGGGTGAGTGTGTGAGGGTGAGAGTGAGTGTGTGTGAGTATGAGTGTGTGTGAGGGTTTGAGAGTGAGTGTGAGAGTGTGTGAGAGTGTGTGAGAGTGTGTGAGAGTGTGTGAGAGTGTGTGAGAGTGTGTGAGTATGAGCGAATGAGTGTGTGGGTGAGTGTGTGAGAGTGAGTGTGTGAGAGTGAGTGTGAGTGTGTGAATGTGTGTGAGAGTGAATTGAGAGATTCAGTGTGAGTGTGTGAGTGTGTGTGCGAGAGTCAGTGTGAGTGTGCGAGAGTCAGTGTGATTGTGCGAGAGTCAGTGTGAGTGTGCGGGAGTCAGTGTGAGTGTACGGGAGTCAGTGTGAGTGTGCGGGAGTCAGTGTGAGTGTGTGAGAGTCAGTGTGAGGGTGCGGGAGTGAGTGTGCGAGTGTTTGTGAGTGTGAGTGTGTGAGAGTGAATGAGTGTGTGAGAGAGTGATTGCGTGAGAGTGAGTGTGAGTGTGTGGGAGTGAGTGAGTGTGAGACAGTGAGAGTGAGAGAGTGAGTGCATCAGAGTGAGTGTGAGTGTATGGGAGTGAGAGTGAGTGTGTTTGAGATTGAGTGTATGAGTGTGAGAGAGTGAGTGTGAGTCTGTGAGCATGTGTGAGAGTGTGAGAGTGTGAGTGTGAGTGTGAGTGTGAGTGTGAGTGTGAGTGTGAGAGTGTGTGAGTGTGTGAGTGTGTGAGTGCATGAGAGT
>JANJGN010001106.1:182500-193839 GCA_026770705.1 Isurus oxyrinchus
AATGTCCACCTTGACGAAACATTGCTCTTGTCTCCATTTCTCTCCTGGTGTTCGCTTCACTACCTCCCCCTATCACTGGCCCCCTATCCAGCTCTACCTGTCCCACCCCCCCCCCACTCCACCGCCACCAGCTTATATTTCACCTCATTTCTATACGTCTTCGTTCCGATGAAGACTCACACGGACTCGAAACGTTAACTGTGTCCCTCTCCGCAGAGGCTGCCAGCGCTGCTGAGTTTTTCCAGGTATCTTTGTTGTTCTGGTCCTGGATTTCCAGCATCGGCAGGGTTTTGCTTCAATCACCAAGGCCTCGTAAAGAAGGCAGCGGCAAGGCATCCCTACCTCTGAACTCGGATCCTCTTGCGATGAAGGGTAGCTCAACATTGACCTCCCTGACTGCCTGATTCCTCACCGTACCCAGCTCACTGTAGGGGGTAAAGGCTTCCCCGGGAGTTGGACAGGGTCGCTGCATGGTGTCCGGATGAGGGGACAAGGCGGGGGGGGGTAAGAGTAGACGGGTCCAAGAGGAGGTCGACCGTGGGGGATGCACTGTAAACGTTCGTTTACACAACGACGAGGGGTTTAGACAGAGTGAACGGGAGGAGGCTCTTTCCACTTGGATGAGGAGAGACAGACATGAGAGGACATGGGTTCAGGGTGAAAGGGGAAAGGTTAAGGGAGAACGTTAGGGGGAACTTGTTCCCTCAGAGAGTGGCGAGAGTGCGGAACGAGCTGCAATCTGACGTGGTCCATGCGGGCTCACCCTTGGGTTCGAAGGCTAAATTGGATAGACGCATTGAGGGGAGGAGGTCTGGAGGGTTACGGACTGGGTGCAGGTCAAGGGGACGAGCGGAATAACATTTCGGCACAGAGGAGAAGGGCTGAATGGCCTGTTATTCTGTGCAGGAGTGTTCCTATGCTGCTACAGTCCAGCACTGAGAATGCCATGGAAGGTCAAGGGTTGCGGAGATGGGAATGTGCGGCTGAGCTGCGGTTAAAGAAGGGGAGATCCATTACCTGGTAGCATATGGACACCATCTCCAAAGCCGCAGGTTTCCCTCAGGTCGACTGCGATCTCGGCACCCGCACTCTGGCCCTTCATCCTGTAGACAGTCTCTCCGGCCTGGGGACTGAGAGTCACTTCCAGAATGTGGCCACCAAAAGAAAGCTGGTGCTCCTGGTTGTCCACCAGCTTCTGACTCCCGCGGAACCACTGGATGTTGGACCCACCGTTGGGCCCGGAAGATATGAGCTCCACCCGGCAGCTCCCCGGGGTGGCGGACAGCTGCTTCTTCAGGCAGAGCTGGGAACTGCTGCCGCTGGCTGTGGAGGGGGTGGGGTGGGGGGGAAGAGAGGAGATTGGGTGAGCGGGGCAGAGGGGTATCCCACACTGAGCAGGGTGCACAGACAACAGCGGGGAAGGGGGGAGCAGACAGACGTCCGGAGGTCCAGAGCCCCCCCCGCTGCTCAGAGCGAACCTCCAGTATCAGACCACCCCCTCTCACCCTCAAATTCCACACCAGACCCACCCACACTGGGTACATGGAGTGTGGGAGGGGAGAGAATGGGGTGTACAGACTGTGATAGGGGAGAGTGTACATGGACTGTGGGAGGGGAGAGAATGGGGTGTACAGACTGTGATATGGGAGAGTGTACATGGACTGTGGGAGGGGAGTGAATGGGGTGTACAGACTGTGATAGGGGAGAGTGTACATGCTCTGTGGGAGGGGAGAGAATGGGGTGTACAGACTGTGATAGGGGAGAGTGTACATGGACTGTGGGAGGAGTGTGAATGGGGTGTACAGACTGTGATAGGGGACAGTGTACATGGACTGTGGGAGGGGAGTGAATGGGGTGTACAGACTGTGATATGGGAGAGTGTACATGGACTGTGGGAGGGGAGTGAATGGGGTGTACAGACTGTGATAGGGGAGAGTGTACATGCTCTGTGGGAGGGGAGAGAATGGGGTGTACAGACTGTGATAGGGGAGAGTGTACATGGACTGTGGGAGGGGAGTGAATGGGGTGTACAGACTGTGATAGGGGAGAGTGTACATGGACTGTGGGAGGGGAGTGAATGGGGTGTACAGACTGTGATAGGGGAGAGTGTACATGGACTGTGGGAGGGGAGTGAATGGGGTGTACAGACTGTGATAGGGGAGAGTGTACATGGACTGTGGGAGGGGAGTGAATGGGGTGTACAGACTGTGATAGGGGAGAGTGTACATGGACTGTGGGAGGAGAGTGAATGGGGTGTACAGACTGTGATAGGGGAGAGTGTACATGGACTGTGGGAGGAGTGTGAATGGGGTGTACAGACTGTGATAGGGGAGAGTGTACATGGACTGTGGGAGGGGAGTGAATGGGGTGTACAGACTGTGATAGGGGAGAGTGTACATG
Source organism: Isurus oxyrinchus (assembly GCA_026770705.1). Lineage (NCBI taxonomy): Eukaryota > Metazoa > Chordata > Chondrichthyes > Lamniformes > Lamnidae > Isurus > Isurus oxyrinchus. The sequence goes on from JANJGN010001106.1 coordinate 184,901, forward strand.
GACTGTGGGAGGGGAGTGAATGGGGTGTACAGACTGTGATAGGGGAGAGTGTACATGGACAGTGGGAGGGGAGTGAATGGGGTGTACAGACTGTGATAGGGGAGAGTGTACATGGACTGTGGGAGGAGAGTGAATGGGGTGTACAGACTGTGATAGGGGAGAGTGTACATGGACTGTGGGAGGAGTGTGAATGGGGTGTACAGACTGTGATAGGGGAGAGTGTACATGGACTGTGGGAGGGGAGTGAATGGGGTGTACAGACTGTGATAGGGGAGAGTGTACATGGACTGTGGGAGGGGAGTGAATGGGGTGTACAGACTGTGATAGGGGAGAGTGTACATGGACTGTGGGAGGGGAGTGAATGGGGTGTACAGACTGTGATAGGGGAGAGTGTACATGGACTGTGGGAGGGGAGTGAATGGGGTGTACAGACTGTGATAGGGGAGAGTGTACATGGACTGTGGGAGGGGAGTGAATGGGGTGTAGAGACTGTGATAGGGGAGAGTGTACATGGACTGTGGGAGAGGAGTGAATGGGGTGTACAGACTGTGATATGGGAGAGTGTACATGGACTGTGGGAGGGGAGTGAATGGGGTGTACAGACTGTGATAGGGGAGAGTGTACATGCTATGTGGGAGGGGAGAGAATGGGGTGTACAGACTGTGATAGGGGAGAGTGTACATGGACTGTGGGAGGGGAGTGAATGGGGTGTACAGACTGTGATAGGGGAGAGTGTACATGGACTGTGGGAGGAGAGTGAATGGTGTGTACAGACTGTGATAGGGGAGAGTGTACATGGACTGTGGGAGGGGAGTGAATGGGGTGTACAGACTGTGATAGGGGAGAGTGTACATGGACTGTGGGAGGGGAGTGAATGGGGTGTACAGACTGTGATAGGGGAGAGTGTACATGGACTGTGGGAGGAGAGTGAATGGTGTGTACAGACTGTGATAGGGGAGAGTGTACATGGACTGTGGGAGGGGAGTGAATGGGGTGTACAGACTGTGATAGGGGAGAGTGTACATGGACTGTGGGAGGGGAGTGAATGTGGTGTACAGACTGTGATAGGGGAGAGTGTACATGGACTGTGGGAGGGGAGTGAATGGGGTGTACAGACTGTGATAGGGGAGAGTGTACATGGACTGTGGGAGGGGAGTGAATGGGGTGTACAGACTGTGATAGGGGAGAGTGTACATGGACTGTGGGAGGAGAGTGAATGTGGTGTAGAGACTGTGATAGGGGAGAGTGTACATGGACTGCGGGAGGGGAGTGAATGTGGTGTACAGACTGTGATAGGGGAGAGTGTACATGGACTGTGGGAGGGGAGTGAATGGGGTGTACAGACTGTGATAGGGGAGAGTGTACATGGACTGTGGGAGGGGAGTGAATGGGGTGTACAGACTGTGATAGGGGAGAGTGTACATGGACAGTGGGAGGGGTGTGAATGGGGTGTACAGACTGTGATAGGGGAGAGTGTACATGGACTGTGGGAGGGGAGTGAATGGGGTGTACAGACTGTGATAGGGGAGAGTGTACATGGACTGTGGGAGGGGAGTGAATGGGGTGTACAGACTGTGATAGGGGAGAGTGTACATGGACTGTGGGAGGGGAGTGAATGGGGTGTACAGACTGTGATAGGGGAGAGTGTACATGGACTGTGGGAGTGGAGTGAATGGGGTGTACAGACTGTGATAGGGGAGAGTGTACATGGACTGTGGGAGGGGAGTGAATGGGGTGTACAGACTGTGATAGGGGAGAGTGTACATGGACTGTGGGAGGAGAGTGAATGGGGTGTACAGACTGTGATAGGGGAGAGTGTACATGGACTGTGGGAGGAGAGTGAATGGGGTGTACAGACTGTGATAGGGGAGAGTGTACATGGACTGTGGGAGGAGAGTGAATGGGGTGTACAGACTGTGATCGGGGAGAGTGTACATGGACTGTGGGAGGGGAGTGAATGGGGTGTACAGACTGTGATAGGGGAGAGTGTACATGGACCGTGGGAGGGGAGTGAATGGGGTGTACAGACTGTGATAGGGGAGAGTGTACATGGACTGTGGGAGGGGAGTGAATGGGGTGTACAGACTGTGATAGGGGAGAGTGTACATGGACTGTGGGAGGGGAGTGAATGGGGTGTACAGACTGTGATAGGGGAGAGTGTACATGGACTGTGGGAGGAGAGTGAATGGGGTGTACAGACTGTGATAGGGGAGAGTGTACATGGACTGTGGGAGGAGAGTGAATGGGGTGTACAGACTGTGATCGGGGACAGTGTACATGGACTGTGGGAGGGGAGTGAATGGGGTGTACAGACTGTGATCGGGGACAGTGTACATGGACTGTGGGAGGGGATTGAGCAGGTTCCAGTTTCCCGCTGATTCATTTTGACCTTTGCTGACTTTGTCACATACCTCGCTGTTATTCTCCTGATTTAGGAACAGAAACTTGCAGCCTCAGCTCCCTCACCCCCCGGTCTGCATCTCTCGTCCGAACTGTCTTATTTCTCTCTCTCCGATTCTCACACTCTCTCTCACACTCTCTCACACTCTCTCTCCGATTCTCACACTCTCTCTCACACTCTCTCACACTCTCTCACACTCTCTCACACACTCTCTCTCACACTCTCTCTCACACACTCTCTCACACACTCTCTCTCACACTCTCTCTCACACTCTCTCACACTCTCTCTCACACTCTCTCTCACACTCTCTCTCCGATTCTCACACTCTCTCTCACACTCTCTCTCACACTCTCTCTCACACTCTCTCTCACACTCTCTCTCCGATTCTCACACTCTCTCTCACACTCTCTCTCACACTCTCTCTCTCACACACTCTCTCTCACACTCTCTCTCACACTCTCTCACACTCTCTCTCACACTCTCTCTCACACTCTCTCTCACACTCTCTCTCACACTCTCTCCCGATTCTCACACTCTCTCTCACACTCTCTCTCACACTCTCTCTCACACTCTCTCACACTCTCTCACACTCTCTCACACACTCTCTCTCACACTCTCTCTCACACTCTCTCTCACACTCTCTCTCACACTCTCTCTCCGATTCTCACACTCTCTCTCACACTCTCTCTCACACTCTCTCTCACACTCTCTCTCACACTCTCTCTCACACACTCTCTCTCCGATTCTCACACTCTCTCTCACACTCTCTCTCACACTCTCTCTCACACACTCTCTCTCACACTCTCTCTCACACTCTCTCACACTCTCTCTCACACTCTCTCTCACACTCTCTCTCACACTCTCTCTCACACTCTCTCTCCGATTCTCACACTCTCTCTCACACTCTCTCTCACACTCTCTCTCACACTCTCTCACACTCTCTCACACACTCTCTCTCTCACACTCTCTCACACACTCTCTCACACACTCTCTCACACTCTCTCTCACACTCTCTCTCACACTCTCTCTCACACTCTCTCTCCGCTATCATCCATTCCGCAGCTCCCAGTCTTCGTTTCTCTCCACATCTCTCTCTCCCTCTCCCTCTGTCTGTCTTTCACCATCAATCTCTCCTCATCTCTCTCCCTCTATCTCATTCCCCCTCTCTCTCTTGCTATCTCTACCACTGACCGTCTCTCTCTCTCTCTCTCTCTCTCTCTCATGACAGTCAGAGCGACACTTCAAGATGGAACTCTTGCTTTCCAAAGCAAGAATCTCGACACCGTCCAGGACAAAGCAGCCCCCCCCCCCCGACCCCCAGCTCGATCGGCCCCCCCCCCCATCCACAAACATTCACTCCCTCCACCCACCGACACACAGTAAGCAGCAGCGTGTGTACCATCTACAAGATGCACTGCAGCAACTCGCCAAGGCTCCTTCGACAGCGCCGCCCAAACCCACGGCCGCTACCGTCTAGAAGGACAAGGGCAGCAGACACATGGGGAACACCCCACCACCTGGAAGTTCCCCCTCCGAGCCCCTCACCATCCCGACTTGGAAATATATCGGCCGTTCCTTCACTGTCGCTGGGTCAAAATCCTGGAACTCCCTCCCTAACAGCACTGTGGGTGTACCTACACCACAGGGGACAAAATCCTGGAACTCCCTCCCTAACAGCACTGTGGGTGTACCTACACCACAGGGGACAAAATCCTGGAACTCCCTCCCTAACAGCACTGTGGGTGTACCTACACCACACGGGACAAAATCCTGGAACTCCCTCCCTAACAGCACGGTGGGTGTACCTACACCACAGGGACAAAATCCTGGAACTCCCTCCCTAACAGCGCTGTGGGTGTACCTACACCACAGGAACAAAATCCTGGAACTCCCTCCCTAACAGCGCTGTGGGTGTACCTACACCACAGGGACAAAACCCTGGAAATCCCTCCCTAACAGCGCTGTGGGTGTACCTACACCACAGGGACAAAATCCTGGAACTCCCTCCCTAACAGCACTGTGGGTGTACCTACACCACACGGGACAAAATCCTGGAACTCCCTCCCTAACAGCACGGTGGGGTGTACCTACACCACAGGGACAAAATCCTGGAACTCCCTCCCTAACAGCGCTGTGGGGTGTACCTACACCACACGGGACAAAATCCTGGAATTCCCTCCCTAACAGCACCGTGGGTGTACCTACATCACAGGGGACAAAATCCTGGAACTCCCTCCCCTAACAGCGCTGTGGGGTGTACCTACACCACAGGGGTCAAAATCCTGGAACTCCCTCCCTAACAGCGCTGTGGGTGTACCTACACCACACGGACAAAATCCTGGAACTCCCTCCCTAACAGCACTGTGGGTGTACCTACACCACACGGACAAAATCCTGGAACTCCCCTCCCTAACAGCACTGTGGGTGTACCTACACCACAGGGACAAAATCCTGGAACTCCCTCCCTAACAGCGCTGTGGGTGTACCTACACCACACGGACAAAATCCTGGAACTCCCTCCCTAACAGCGCCGTGGGTGTACCTACACCACATGGACAAAATCCTGGAACTCCCTCCCTAACAGCACTGTGGGTGTACCTACACCACAGGGACAAAATCCTGGAACTCCCTCCCTAACAGCACTGTGGGTGTACCTACACCACAGGGGACAAAATCCTGGAACTCCCTCCCTAACAGCGCTGTGGGTGTACCTACACCACAGGAGGCTGCAGTGGTTGAAGAAGGGAGCTCCTATCTCCCCCCATCCCTCCCATCCCATTGCCCCCTCTGCTCTCTGCCCCTCCCTGTGCGGAGACGATGTGGGGACCATTCCGCTCTGTGTCCCTCTCTGGGAAATAGCCCGAGACCTCTCTCCGCTCTCCCCCCCTCGGGAATGGGCAGACCGAGTGCCATGGCCTTGGGATCCGAACCCTGGGATCGCACTGTGCCAATGGAGGATTGTAGGTGTGGGTTTGGGAGTGATTGTTTCCAGGGTGGTGTGTTTACAATCAGAGAGGTGCCTCCTCGCATTCACTCACCCTCACATACACTCAAACACACCCTCGTTCCCTGAAACCTCCCTCCTCTCACTCCCTCTATCCTTCACTCTCACTCACTCCCTCACTCCCTCACTCCCTCACTCCCTCACTCCCTCCCTCCCTCGACTCCCTCCCTCCCTCACTTCCTCCCTCCCTGTCTACCTCCATCCTTCCCTCTCACTCTCCCTCCCTCCGACTCCCTCTCTCTCTCCTTCCTCTCTCCCTCTCTCTCTCTCTCTCTCTCTGTCTCTCTCTCTCCCTCGCTCCCTCCCCTTCCTCTCTCCCTCCCTCTCTCTCTCTCCCTCCCTCTTTGTCTCTCTCTCTCTCTCTCTCTCTCTGTCTCTCTCTCCCTCGCCTTCCCTCCCTCTCTCTCTCTCTCCCTCCCTCTCTCTGGCTGTTATCTCTCTCCACCCCTCCCTCTCCCCGCCTCCCCATCTCTCTCTCCACACCTCCCCATCTCTCTCCCCCTCCCTCCCTCTCTCTCTCTCCCTCTCTCTCCCCCTCTCTCTCCCCCCTCTCTCTCCCTCCCTCTCCCTCCCTCCCTCACTCCCTCCGACTCCCTCTCTCCCTCCCCTCCCTCCCTCCGACTCCCTCTCTCTCTCCCTTCCTCTCTCCCTCTCTCTCTCTCCCTCCCTCTCTCTCTCTGTCTCTCTCTCCCTCGCTCCCTCCCTCTCTCTCTCTCTCCCTCCCTCTCTCTGGCTGCTATCTCTCTCCACCCCTCCCTCTCCCCGCCTCCCCATCTCTCTCTCCACACCCTCCCCATCTATCTCCCCCTCCCTCCCTCTCTCTCTCTCCCTCTCTCTCCCCCCTCTCTCTCTCCCTCTCTCTCCCTCCCTCTCTCTCCCTCCCTCCCTCTCTCTCTCTCTCCCCCTCTCTCTCCCTCCCTCCCTCCCTCCCTCCGACTCCCCTCTCTCTCTCCCTTCCTCTCTCCCTCTCTCTCTCTCCTCCCTCTCTCTCTGTCTCTCTCTCCCTCGCTCCCTCCCTCTCTCTCTCTCTCTCTCCCTCCCTCCCTCTCCTCGCCTCCCCATCTCTCTCTCTCCACACCTCCCCATCTCTCTCCCCCTCCTCCCTCTCTCTCTCTCCCTCTCTCTCCCCCTCTCTCTCCCTCCCTCCCTCTCTCTCTCTCTCCCTCCTCCCTCTCTGCACCCCCGCTCTCTCTCCACACCTCCCTCTCTCCTACTCACACTCTCTCTTGCTCTCCTCCCTGCTCTGCCCTCCTTTCACTCCCACCATCCTCATTCCCTACACCACTCCTCCCATCATCCCTCCCCTCACTCACTCCACTCACTCTACCCATCTTTCCACATCTGACTCCCTCAGTCACTCCCTGAATCTCTCCCTCACCCCTTCCCACCCACCTCCCTCCCTCTGCTGCCTCCCTCTCACTCTCCCTCCCACTCCCTCTCCCTCTCTCTCCCTCTCACTCTCCTCCCCACTCCCTCTCCCTCTCCCCTTCCCACCCACTCCCTCCCTCTGCTGCCTCCCTCTCACTCTCCCTCCCACTCCCTCTCCCTCTCTCTCCCTCTCTCTCTCCATCCACTCATTCCCTCTCCCTCCCTCTCCCTCCCCTGTTCTCAGAATCACAGAATCTCACAGAGTGCAGAAGAGGCCCCTTCGGCCCATCGAGTCTGTACCGATACCGTGAGAAACCCCTGACCTACCTCCCTAACCCCATTGACCAGCACTTGGCCCTCACAGCCTCGAACGTTATGAGGTGCCGAGCGCTCGTCCCAGGTACTTTTTAAAGGATGTGAGTCTAACCCACCTCCACCTCCCTCCCAGGCAGCGCATTCCACACCCTCACCACCCTCTGGGTAAAAAAGTTTCTCCTCACATCCCCCCCTAAACCTCCTGCCCCCCTCACCTTGAACTTGTGTCTCCCTCGTGACTGACCCTTCAACTAAGGGGAACAGCTGCTCCCTATCCACCCTGTCCATGTCCCTCATCATCTTGTACAACCTCGATCAGGTCGCCCCTCAGTCTTCTCTGCTCCAACAAAAACAACCCAAGTCTATCCAAACCTCTCTTCATCACTTAAATGTTTCATCCCCCAGGCAACGTCCTGGTGAATCTCCTCTGCACCCCCTCCAGTGCCATCACATCCTTCCTATAATGTGGTGACCAGAACTGCAACCCAGTACTCCAGCTGTGGCCTCACAAGGGTCTATACAACTCCAACATCACCTCCCTACTTGTGTAATCTATACCTCGATTGATAAAGGCAAGTGTCCCCTGTGCCTTTTTCACCACCCCACTAACATGCCCCTCCGCCTTCAGAGATCTATGGACACACACGCCAAGGTCCCTTCGTTCCTCAGAACTTCCTAGTGCCATGCTGTTCATTGAATACTTCCTTGTCCAGTTACTCCTTCCAAAGTGTATCACCTCACACTTTTCAGGGTTAAATTCCATCTGTCACTTATCTGCCCATTTGACCATCCCGTCTATATCTCCCTGTAGCCCAAGACACTCAGCCTCACTGTTAACCACCCGGCCAATCTTTGTGTCACCCACAATCTTACTAATCCTACCCCCCACATAGTCATCTATGTCGTTTATATAACTGACAAATAATAGGGGACCCAGCACAGATCCCTGTGGTACCCCACTGGACACTGGCTTTCCAGTCACTAAAGCATCCTTCTGTCATCACCCTCTGTCTCTACAACTAAGCCCATTCTGAATCCACCTTATCAAATTACCCTGTATCCCATGTGCTTTCTCCCCTCCACCCCCTCCACCCCATTATACCCCCTCCACCCCTCCACCCCCTCCACCCCTCCACCCCCTCAATCCCCTCCACCCCCACCACCCCCTCCACCCCTCCACCCCCTCAATCCCTCCACCCCCTCCACCCCCCTCCACCCCTCCACCCCCTCCACCCCACTATACCCCCCTCCACCCCTCCACCCCCTCCACCCCTCCACCCACTATAACCCCCTCCACCCCCTCCACCCCTCCACCTCTCCACCCCACTATACCCCCTCCACCCCTCCACCCCCCTCCACCCCCTCCACCCCCTCCACCCCTCCACCCCTCCATCTCCTCCATCTCCTCCACCCCCTCCACCCCCTCCACCCCCTCCACCCCACTATACCCCCTCCACCCCTCCACCCCCTCCACCCCCTCCACCCCTCCACCCACTATACCCCCTCCACCCCCTCCACCCCTCCACCCCCTCCACCCCTCCACCCCTCCACCCCACTATACCCCCTCCACCCCCTCCACCCCTCCACCCCACTATACCCCCTCCACCCCCTCCACCCCTCCACCCCTCCACCCCTCCACCCCCTCCACCCCTCCACCCCCTCCACCCCACTATACCCCCTCCACCCCTCCACCCCTCCACCCCTCCCACCCCTCCACCCCCCTCAATCCCCTCCACCCCCTCCACCCCACTATACACCCTCCACCCTCTCCACCCCCTCCACCCCCTCCACCCCTCCACCCCCTCAATCCCCTCCACCCCCTCCACCCCCTCCACCCCCTCCATCTCCTCC
>JANJGN010001107.1:0-42500 GCA_026770705.1 Isurus oxyrinchus
TGTGTGCGTGTGAGTGTGTGTGAGTGTATATTAGAGAGTGTGGGCGTGTGAGAGTGTGTGTGTGTGTGTGTGTGTGTGTGAGTGTGTGAGTGTAGAGCAGAGAGTGTGAGAGTGTGTGTGTGTGTGAGAGTGTGTGTATATTAGAGAGTGTGTGCGTGTGAGTGTGTGTGAGTGTATATTAGAGAGTGTGGGTGTGTGAGTGTGTGTGTGTGTGTGTGTGTGTGTGTGTGTGTGTGAGTGTGTGAGTGTATATTAGAAATTGTGTGCATGTGAGTTTGTGTGAGAGTGTGTGAGTGTATATTAGAGAGTGTGTGCGTGTGAAAGTGTGTGTGTGAGTGTGTGTGTATGAGTGTGTGAGTGTGTGTGTATGAGTGTGTGTGTATATTAGAGAGCGTGTGCATGTGAGTGTGTGTGAGAGTATTTGAGTGTATATTAGAGAGTGTGTGCGTGTGAGTGTGTGCGCGTGAAAGTGTGTGTGAGAGTGTGTGTATGAGATTTAATTGAATTCGAGGCAGCTAGTCTGGGTGCTTTGATCTAAGAAGAGAGGTTAGGTTTGAAATGTTAATTAGGTAAACCTGGGAAAGTTTAGAAACAGAGGTGTCATAGGAACATTTGCATTTTGAAGTTGATCAGAAGAGATTGTTTGCGAAGGAGGGGTGAAATGCAGCCAGGTGAAGTTCAGAAATGGTGTGTTTATTTTTTCCAATGATTACTGGTAAAACTTAGTGCTATGAGGGGTTTTTATTATCAGGGAGATAAAGTCCAAAGATCTAGTGGAACAATGGGTATTTGCATTCAAAGGGGAAAATATGTATAAAGAAGGAGGAAGGGCATTTTTAAGATCTTACAAGTGTGAGAAAGCATTCAGCACCTATGTCTCAAGCTGCTGTCTCCAGGGACTGAAGTTAAGGAAACTCACTTTGAATTTGACTTGTTCAGGGTATCATTTACCTGGGTTTTTTTTTAAATCTCTGTCTTACTGTTGTCTTAATGAAAGTGTAACTGGGAGTTAGACTGATCAGGGGATTTAGAAGTTATCATAGTATTAATCTGTAGATTTATGTATGTATTTAAAATCATTTCTCTTATTAATAAATGTTTCATCTTGTTTTTTTTAAAAACCTATAAGACTTGGTGGTCTTATTACTACTGAATTCAGGGCCCGCATCTCAAGGTTTATACAAATTATAAAACAAGTTATGATTGTTGTTTCAAACTTCCCTTTGGGATTTGAACAGCTCAGTGTTTACCAGCAGCTGTGCCACAACAGGAGGACATCCTTGCAATGGGAGGCGGTACAGCCAAGGTTCACTCGATTGATCCCTGGGGTGAGGAGGGTGTCCTACAAGGAGAGGCTGAGTGAATTGAGTCTGTATTCTCTGGAGTTTCGAAAAACACATTTGCATTTTTCGGGGGGCTCAACCAGATGGTTAAGAGAGCAACACAGGAACAGGAGGAGGCCATTCAGCCCCTCTCGAGCATGTTACACAGGAACAGGAGGAGGCCATTCAGCCCCTCTCCAGCCTGTTACACAGGAACAGGAGGAGGCCATTCAGCCCCTCTCGAGCATGTTACACAGGAACAGGAGGAGGCCATTCAGCCCCTCTCCAGCCTGTTACACAGGAACAGGAGGAGGCCATTCAGCCCCTCTCGAGCCTGTTACACAGGAACAGGAGGAGGCCATTCAGCCCCTCTCCAGCCTGTTACACAGGAACAGGAGGAGGCCATTCAGCCCCTCTCCAGCCTGTTACACAGGAACAGGAGGAGGCCATTCAGCCCCTCTCGAGCCTGTTACACAGGAACAGGATGAGGCCATTCAGCCCCTCTCCAGCCTGTTACACAGGAACAGGAGGAGGCCATTCAGCCCCTCTCCAGCCTGTTACACAGGAACAGGAGGAGGCCATTCAGCCCCTCTCCAGCCTGTTACACAGGAACAGGAGGAGGCCATTCAGCCCCTCTCGAGCCTGTTACACAGGAACAGGAGGAGGCCATTCAGCCCCTCTCTAGCCTGTTACACAGGAACAGGAGGAGGCCCATTCAGCCCCTCTCGAGCATGTTGCACAGGAACAGGAGGAGGCCATTCAGCCCCTCTCGAGCCGGTTCTGCCATTCAATGGGATCATGGCTGACCTGTGACCTAACTCCATCTACCCAACTTCACACCATCTCCCCCTCAACCTCCCCCATCCCCGAATGCCTTTGGGCCAGTAAAAATCTATTAACCTCACAGATTTAAAATTAATAATCATTCCAGCATCGCTGGCCGGTTGCAGAGGGGAGTTCCAAACCTCTACCACTCAGCGTGTGAAGGAACGTTTCCCAATTTCACTCCTCAAATTCTGGCTCTAAATTCGGACGCTTCTCCTGAGTCCGAGACTCCCCCGAACCAGCAGAGACCGTCTCTCTCTCTCTCTCTCTCTCTCTCTCCCTCTCCACTCGATCAGTTCCCCGTAATATCTCGAAAACCTGGATCCAAACACCTCCTTAACCGTCTAAATTTCAGGCAACACGCCCTTAATTTAACCCTCGGAGTGCAGGTTTCGTTCTGGTAAACCAGCACTGCCCTCCCTCCAAGCTCAGTACATCCTTCCCACGCAGTGGAGACTGGAACTGCTCCCGGGTAACCCCGGTAAGGTCTACCCGTGGCTTTGGAGATCGGAAGCAGGACTTCTACCCCTTTACATTCTCACCCCCGAGGCCAGGATAGACACTGAGAGGTTGTTTGGCCCCCACCCCGGGGCTGGGAAAATCGAGAACAGCTTACAGAACCGCTGTTTACGACCCCGATACCATCAACACCTTTCCGGGACCTTGGGAGACTCAAATTCTACTCATCATCAACTCAGAGGCAGCTGCTGCTGTCTGCAAGCGTCAGCACCTTTCACCATCTCATCAGGAAGGCAACTTAAGCATCCCCCTTGGCAATGACCAAGCCAGTCAGAGTTGAATTGCCAACCGATCAGCACCATTCACTCCAGCAAGTATAAATTGTTGTGATTGTCTGAAATTAGTAAATAGTGTTTAGTCAGCCGTGCTTTGTAGCCATTTGTTACAGTAAGGGTTTTAAAACGTGAAATCTGCATGGGTTATTCCCCCGGCAGTTAACTGGCAGTCCAAATTTCCCTTCAAAGGTTATTGGCTTCTCAGGGGACTAATTAACCAGGTTATATGATAGAGTTAACAAGAGTTATTATTAAAACCTTTCACGACCAGTCAACAATCGTATTTAGCAAAAGTACAAGGAGGAGATAAGGGATCGATCGACGGTGCACGTACATCTGGAAGATTTAGCCGGACACCGCATGTATGGGTGACAGGGTGTGACAGGCAGCTCCGCTGGGAAAATCCGGCCCTTAGGAATCATCCGGCTTCTTGTAAAGGTGATCCAAGATGTCTTGCGCCTCCTTTAAGCCATGTTCGGCAGCCCTGGAGAGGAGCCCCTCCAACTCCCTGAGATGAGGGGGCAAGGTTTCACGGGTTAGTCACTCCACAAGCGTGATTTCCGACCTCCTGTCCGCCCCATCGCTAAGACCCCCGATTTCCACCACCGCAACATCGGCCGGCTCCGAACCGCTCTCAGCTCATCGGCTGCTGACAGCCTCCTCCTTCCCTCCGGACTCGACTATTCCGGCCGCTCTCCCACACCAAACCCTCCGCAAACTTCCAGCTCACCCCAAACTCTGCCCGCTTCACAGCCCCGTGCCTGAACTCGCACCGAGTCCCTTTCACCCATCACCACCTGTGCTCGCTGACCGACACTGAGTCCCTCAAATCCCTGCTTGGCCCTCACTCCCCTCCATATCTCTGTAAACTCCTCCAGCCCCTACACCCCTCCCTATCTCCGTAACCTCCTCCAGCCTCTACACCCCTCCCTATCGCTGTAACCTCCTCCAGCCCCTACAAACCTCCCTATCTCTGTAACCTCCTCCAGCTCCTACAACCCTCCCTAACTCTGTAACCTCCTCCAGCCCCTACACCCCTCCCTATATATGTAACCTCCCCCAGCCCCGACACCCCTCCCTATCTCTGTAACCTCCTCCAGCCCCCTACAACCCTCCCTATCTCTGGAACCTCCTCCAGCCCCTACACCCCTCCCTATCTCTGTAACCTCCTCCAGCCCCTACACCCCTCCTTATCTCTGTAACCTCCTCCAGCCTCACACCACCCCTCCCTATCTCTGTAACCTCCTCCAACCCCTACAACCCTCCCTATCTCTGTAAACTCATCCAGCCACTACACCCCTCCCTATCTCTGTAACCTCCTCCAGCCCCTACACCCCTCCCTATCTCTGTAACCTCCTCCAGCCACTACAGCCCTCCCTATCTCTGTAACCTCCTCCAGCCCCTACAGCCCTCCCTATCTCTGTAACCTCCTCCAGCCCCTACAGCCCTCCCTATCTCTGTAACCTCTCCCAGCCTCTACACCCCTCCCTATCTCTGTAACCTCCTCCAGCCCCTACAACACTCACTATCTCTGTAACCTCCTCCAGCCCCTACACCCCTCCCTATCTCTGTAACCTCCTCCAGCCCCCTACACCCCTCCCTATCTCTGTAACCTTCTCCAGCCCCAACACCCCTCCCTATCTCTGTAACTGCCTCCAGCCCCTACACCCTCCCTATCTCGGTAACCCCCTCCAGCCCCTACAATCCTCCTTATCGCTGTAACCTCCTCCAGTCCCTACACCTCCTCCCTATCTCTGTAACCTCCTCCAGCACCTACACCCCTCCATATCTCTGTAACCTCCTCCAGCCACTACAACCCTCCCTATCTCTGTAAACTCATCCAGCCACTACACCCCTCCCTATCTCTGTAACCTCCTCCAGCCCCTACACCCCTCCCTATCTCTGTAACCTCCTCCAGCCACTACAGCCCTCCCTATCTCTGTAACCTCCTCCAGCCCCTACAGCCCTCCCTATCTCTGTAACCTCCTCCAGCCCCTACACCCCTCCCTATCTCTGTAACCTCCTCCAGCCCCTACACCCCTCCCTATCTCTGTAACCTCCTCCAGCCCCTACACCCCTCCCTATCTCTGTAACCTCCTCCAGCCCCTACACCCCTCCCTATCTCTGTAACCTCCTCCAGCCCCTACACCCCTCCCTATCTCTGTAACCTCCTCCAGCCCCTACACCCCTCCCTATCTCTGTAACCTCCTCCAGCCCCTCCACCCTCCCTATCTCTGTAACCTCCTCCAGCCCATATGACCCTCCGAGATTTCTGCGCTCCTCCAATTCCAGTCTCTCGAGCATCCCCCAGTTCCAATCGCTCCGACATTGGTGTCCGGGCCTTCAGCTGCCGTGGGGGAGGGCCTAAGCTCTGGAATTCACTCCCTAAACTCTGCCCCCTCTCCCTCTCTCTCCGCTATTAAGACGCTCCTTAACTCCGACCTCTTTGGCCTTGGGATGGCTTCCTCTCCATAATGTCGCCACGCGGGGCTTGGAGCGAAACTTTCTTCGATAAACTCCCCCCCCCCCCCCTCGGGAACGCCTTGGGATGTTTAACAATGGGAGTGGTGCTACGTAAATGCAGTGTGCTGAGTGATGGGATGCCCAGCGGCCATACGAGAGCAGAGAGGCCCCAAGCTCGGGATGGAGAAAGGGTGGGACAAACATGATCCCGATTCCCGCCCACCCCCCCTAACAGCCCCGCCCCCACCCCCAGTGGAGGTCTCTCACTGAGCCAGCCAATCGCGGGCAAGTAATGATCGAGCGGGAGGTGCAATGAGACTCACCCGTCGTCCACATCGGTGGCCATCTCCTTAAGCTTGCCGACCGCAAGGTTGTAGGATGAGTGGGGATGACCCTGCTCAGCAGCTTTCCTACGGAGAGAGGCACGGTCATGTCACTCGGGCCAAAGCAGTCGACCGGGCGCATGGGAAATGTCGGGAAATAAGCCCCATTAGCGCAGGGGTTGTGGGGCTGGCGGGCAGCGCTCCCTCCATCGTGGTGGGGTCTGGGTGGCGCTCGCTGAGGTAACAGCGCCACGAGGCAGGAGTTATGGGCGAAAGGAACACGATCGTCGAGTCCGACGCTGCGAGATGTGGAGAGGGCGCCAGAGGCTGCAGGGGGCCAGCCGCTCATTGTTGGGTCTGAAGGCGGCATTTCTGAGAGTGCGGCGCACCCTCAGTACTGACCCTCCGACAGTGCGGCTCTCCCTCAGCACTGACCCTCCGACAGTGCGGCTCTCCCTCAGCACTGACCCTCCGACAGTGCGGCTCTCCCTCAGTACTGACCCTCCGACAGTGCGGCGCTCCCTCAGCACTGACCCTCCGACAGTGCGGCACTCCCTCAGCACTGACCCTCCGACTGTGCGGCTCTCCCTCAGCACTGACCCTCCGACAGTGCGGCACACCCTCAGAACTGACCCTCCGATAGTGCGGCTCTCCCTCAGCACTGACACTCCGACAGTGCGGGGCTCCCTCAGCACTGACCCTCCGACAGTGCAGCTCTCCCTCAGCATTGAACCTCCAACAGTGCGGCGCTCCCTCAGCACTGACCCTCCGACAGTGCAGCTCTCCCTCAGCATTGAACCTCCAACAGTGCGGCGCTCCCTCAGTACTGTCCCTCCGACAGTGCGGCTCTCCCTCAGCACTGACCCTCCGACAGTGCGGCTCTCCCTCAGCACTGATCCTCCGACAGTGCGGCTCTCCCTCAGCACTGACCCTCCGACACTGCGGCTCTCTCTCAGTACTGACCCTCAGACAGTGCGGCGCTCCCTCAGCGCTGACCCTCTGACAATGCAGCGCTGCCTCAGCACTGACCCTCCGACAGTGCGGCTCTCCCTCAGCGCTGACCCTCCGACAGTGCGGCTCTCCCTCAGCACTGACCCTCCGACAGTGCGGCGATCCCTCAGCACTGACCCTCAGACCGTCCCCACCAGTTCACTGACTGCCCCCTGCACCGGCAGATATGCTGCAGTTTATGAAACATGTCCTGGGAATATCATTCCTACCTGAACCACTTCATGGCCGTGTCTTCACACATTATCACACCATTACCTGGTTGGGCAGAAAGGACGTTTCAGAGTTAGTTGCAAGCGGGATACGTTTGAGGCCTTCAACGGTCCCTCCAACACCACCCACTCACCAACCTAACCCGCCAAACACAATAATCGTTCTCCTTCAGCAAGACAGCGGCACACTGACTCCCTCAGTCCCCCCCCTCTCTCTCAGGGAGATATCTGTACACTGACTGGTGTCTCTCAGTCCCTCTCTCTCTCAGGGAGATATCTGTACACTGACTGGTGTCTCTCAGTCCTCTCTCTCAGGGAGATATCTGTACACTGACTGGTGTCTCACAGTCCCTCTGTATCAGGGAGATATCTGTACACTGACTGGTGTCTCTCAGTCCCTCTCTCTCAGGGAGATATCTGTACACTGACTGGTGTCTCTCAGTACCTCTCTCTCTCTCAGGGAGATATCTGTACACTGACTGGTGTCTCTCAGTCCCTCTGTCTCAGGGAGATATCTGTACACTGACTGGTGTCTCTCAGTCCCTCTCTCTCTCTCAGGGAGATATCTGTACACTGACTGGTGTCTCTCAGTCTCTCTCTCTCTCTCAGGGAGATATCTGTACACTGACTGGTGTCTCTCAGTCCCCTCTCTCGCAGGGAGATATATGTACACTGACTGGTATTTCTCAATCCCCTCTCTCTCAGGGAGATATCTGTACACTGACTGTTGTCTCTCAGTCCCTCTCTCTCTCAGGGAGATATCTGTACACTGACTGGTGTCTCTCAGTCCCCTCTATCTCAGGGAGATATCTGTACACTGACTGATGTCCCTCAGTCCCCTCTCTCTCAGGGAGATATCTGTACACTGACTGGTGTCCCTCAGTCCCCTCTCTCTCAGGGAGATATCTGTACACTGACTGGTGTCTCTCAGTCCCTCTCTCTCTCAGGGAGAAATCTGTACACTGACTGGTGTCTCTCAGTCCCCTCTCTCTCAGGGAGATATCTGTATACTGATTGGTGTGTCTCAGTCCCCTCTCTCTCAGGGAGATATCTGTACACTGACTGGTGTCTCTCAGTCCCTCTCTCTCTCAGGGAGAAATCTGTACACTGACTGGTGTCTCTCAGTCCCCTCTCTCTCAGGGAGATATCTGTATACTGATTGGTGTGTCTCAGTCCCCTCTCTCTCAGCGAGATATCTGTACACTGACTGGTGTCTCTCAGTCCCTCTCTCTCTCAGGGAGATATCTGTACACTGACTGGTGTCTCTCAGTCCCTCTCTCTCAGGGAGATACCTGTACACTGACTGGTGTCTCTCAGTCCCCTCACTCTCTCAGGGAGATATCTGTACACTGACTGGTGTCTCTCAGTCCCTCTTCTCTCAGGGAGATACCTGTACACTGACTGGTGTCTCTCAGTCCCCTCACTCTCTCAGGGAGATATCTGTACACTGACTGGTGCCTCTCAGTCCCCTCTCTCTCTCAGGGAGATATCTGTACACTGACTGGTGTCTCTCAGTCCCCTCTCTCTCAGGGAGATATCTGTACACTGACAGGTGTCTCTCAGTCCCCTCTCTCTCAGGGAGATATCTGTACACTGACTGTTGTATCTCAGTCCCTCTCTCTCTCAGGGAGATATCTGTACACTGACTGGTGTCTCTCAGTCCCCTCTCTCTCAGGACGATATCTCTACACTGACTGGTGTCTCTCAGTCCCTCTGTCTCAGGGAAATATCTGTACACTGACTGGTGTCTCTCAGTCACCTCCCTCTCAGGGAGATATCTGTACACTGACTGGTGTCTCTCAGTCCTCTCTCTCTCTCAGGGAGATATTTGTACACTGACTGGTGTCTCTGAGTTCCCTCTCTCTAAGGCAGATATCTGTACACTGACTGGTGTCTCTCAGTCACCTCCCTCTCAGGGAGATATCTGTACACTGACTGGTGTCTCTCAGTCCCTTTCTCTCAGGGAGATATCTGTACACTGACTGGTGTCTCTCAGTCCCTCTCTCTCAGGGAGATATCTGTAGACTGACAGGTGTCTCTCAGTCCCTCTCTCTCTCAGGGAGATATCTGTACACTGACTGGTGTCTCTCAGTCCCTCTCTCTCAGGGAGATATCTGTACACTGACTGGTGTCTCTCTGTCCCCTCTCTCTCAGGGAGATATCTGTACACTGACTGGTTTTTCTCAATCCCCTCTCTCTCAGGGAGATATCTGTACACTGACTGGTGTCTCTCAGTCCCCTCTCTCTCAGGGAGATATCTGTACACTGACTGGTGTTTCTCAATCCCCTCTCTCTCAGGAAGATATCTGTACACTGACTGGTGTCTCTCAGTCCCCTCTCTCTCAGGGTGATAACTGTACACTAACTGGTGTCTCTCAGTCCCTTCTCTCGCAGGGAGATATCTGTACACTGACTGGTGTCTCTCAGTCCCGTCTCTCTTAGGGAGATATCTGTACAGTGACTGATGTCTCTCAGTCCCTCTCTGTCAGGGAGATATCTGTACACTGACTGGTGTCTCTCTGTCCCTCTCTCTCAGAGAGATATCTGTACACTGACTGGTGTCTCTCAATCCCCTCTCTCTCAGGGAGATATCTGTACGCTGAGTGGTGTCTCTCAATCCCCTCTCTCTCAGGGAGATATCTGTACACTGACTGGTGTCTCTCAGTCCCCTCTCTCTCAGAGAGATATCTGTACACTGACTGGTGTCTCTCAGTCCCCTCTCTCTCAGGAAGATATCTGTACACTGACTGGTGTCTCTCAGTCCCCTAACTCTCTCAGGGAGATATCTGTACACTGACTGGTGTCTCTCAGTCCCTCTCTCTCTCAGGGAGATATCTGTACACTGACTGATGTCTCTCAGTCCCTCTCTCTCTCAGGGAGATATCTGTACACTGACTGGTGTCTCTCAGTCCCTCTCTCTCAGGGAGATATCTGTACACTGACTGGTGTCTCTCAGTCCCCTCTCTCTCAGGGAGAAATCTGTACACTGACTGGTGTCTCTCAGTCCCCTCTCTCTCAGGGAGATATCTGTACACTGACTGGTGTTTCTCAGTCCCTCTCTCTCAGGGAGATATCTGTACACTGACTGGTGTCTCTCTGTCCCTCTCTCTCAGAGAGATATCTGTACACTGACTGGTGTCTCTCAATCCCTCTCTCTCAGGGAGATGTCTGTACACTGACTGGTGTCTCTCAGTCCCCTCTCTCTCAGGGAGATATCTGTACACTGACTGGTGTCTCTCAGTCCCCTCTCTCTCAGGGAGATATCTGTACACTGACTGGTGTCTCTCAGTCCCTCTCTCTCAGGGAGATATCTGTACACTGACTGGTGTCTCTCAGTCCCCTCTCTCTCAGGGAGATATCTGTACACTGACTGGTGTCTCTCAGTCCCTCTCTCTCAGGGAGATATCTGTACACTGACTGGTGTCTCTCAGTCCCTCTCTCTCTCAGGGCGATATCTGTACACTGACTGGAGTCTCTCAGTCCCCTCTCTCTCAGGGAGATATCTGTACACTGACTGGTGTCTCTCAGTCCCCTCTCTCTCCCCCTCAGGAGACAGTCTAATACGTGACACTAACCTTGCAGGTACCTTTGTCCAATGTTGTGCTGTGCTGTCGCGTATCCAAGATGTGCGTAGGCACGTGTGAGGTGCACATGAAATGCCTCGTAGTAGAGAGCCAGGTAAAGCAGGAAACTGATTGCCATGGCGACCGTCAGAAGCTGTAAAGAGAGAGGAACATTGAAACGACAGGACAGGTTGAGACAACATTTAACGAAGCAGACAGTATCCTGGGCTTTATTAATAAAGGCGTAGGGTACAAGAGCACGGAGGGTAGGTTGAACTTGTATAAGACACTAGTTCGGTCTCAGCTGGAGTATTGTGTCCAGTTCTGGGCTCCGCACTTTAGGAAGGATGTGAAGGAATTGGAGAGAGAGAGAGAGAGAGAGGGAAAGATTCGCAGGAACGGCTCCAGGGATGAGGAACGTCACTGACGTGGATCGATGGGAGAAGTTGGGACTGTTCTCCTCGGAGAAGAGAAGGTCGAGAGGAGATTTGATCGAGATGTTCAAAATCACGAGGGGGTCTGGGACAGAGTGGATCGGGAGAAACTGTTCCAATTGGGGGAAGGATGGAGAAGCAGAGGGACACGGATTGAAGGCGATGGGTAAAAGGAGCGACGGAGACACGAGGAGGAACTTTTTCACGCAGCGAGGGTTTAGGGTCTGGAACGTACTGCCTGAGAGTGTGGGGGAGGGAGGGTCAATCGAGGGGTTAGGGTCTGGAACGCACTGCCTGAGAGTGTGGGGGAGGGAGGGTCAATCGAGGGGTTAGGGTCTGGAACGCGCTGCCTGAGAGTGTGGAGGAGGGAGGGTCAATCGAGGGGTTAGGATCTGGAACGTGCTGCCTGAGAGTGTGGGGGAGGGAGGGTCAATCGAGCGGTTTGAAAGGGAATGGGATTGTTATGGGGAAAGGGGGAGAAGGTTGGGGGGAGTAGGTGTATCAGTGAATTCTCAACTGAGAGCCAGTAGACGCAGGGTGGGCTGAATGGCCTCTCTCTGTGCTCTGTGCCGGTGTCATTGCTATCCCTCAGGGCGAAACCTGACCTCAGTTGTGAACGAACTGTCAAACAAACAGCGCTGGAGGCTGACAGCGGAGCAGGATGTGCTGTGAATAAACGATAGGCCAGCCCCTACCCAAAGGGCAGTCTAACAGAGTTATCGGCTCAGGATTATAACAAGGACAGAATGACCTGGAAAAACTCAGCAGGTCTGGCAGCATCGGCGGAGAAGAAAAGAGTTGACGTTTCGAGTCCTCATGACCCTTCGACAGAACTTGAGTTCGAGTCCAAGAAAGAGTTGAAATATAAGCTGGTTTAAGGTGTGTGTGTGGGGGGCGGAGAGATAGAGAGAGACAGAGGTGCTTGTGTAGACAAACAAGCAGTGATAGAAGCAAAAACAGAATTACCTGGAAAAACTCAGTAGGTCTGGCAGCATCGGCGGAGGAGAAAAGAGTTGACGTTTCGAGTCCTCATGACCCTTCGACAGAACTAGTGATAGAAGCAGATCATCAAAAGATGTCAGTGACAATGGTACAATAGGACACATAGGTGTTAAAGTTAAAGTTGGTGATATTATCTAAACGAATGTGCTAATTAAGAATGGATGGTAGGGCACTCAAGGTACAGCTCTAGTGGGGGTGGGGAGAGCATCAAAGATTTTAAAATATTTAAAAATAATGGAAATAGGTGGGAAAAGAAAAATCTATAAAATTTATAGGGAAAAAAAAGGAAAAAGGGGGAAACAGAAAGGGGGTGGGGATGGGGGAGGGAGCTCACGACCTAAAGTTATTGAATTCAATATTCAGACCGGAAGGCTGTAAAGTGCCTAGTCGGAAGATGAGGTGTTGTTCCTCCAGTTTGCATTGGGCATCACTGGAACAATGCAGCAAGCCCAGGACAGACATGTGGGCAAGAGAGCAGGGTGGAGTGTTAAAATGGCAAGCGACAGGGAGGTTTGGGTCATTCTTGCGGACAGACCGCAGGTGTTCTGCAAAGCGGTCGCCCAGTTTACGTTTGGTCTCTCCAATGTAGAGGAGACCACATTGGGAGCAACGAATGCAGTAGACTAAGTTGGGGGAAATGCAAGTGAAATGCTGCTTCACTTGAAAGGAGTGTTTGGGCCCTTGGACGGTGAGGAGAGTGGAAGTGAAGGGGCAGGTGTTACATCTTTTGCGTGGGCATGGGGTGGTGCCATAGGAGGGGGTTGAGGAGTAGGGGGTGATGGAGGAGTGGACCAGGGTGTCCCGGAGGGAGCGATCCCTACGGAATGCCGATAGGGGGGGTGAAGGGAAGATGTGTTTGGTGGTGGCATCATGCTGGAGTTGGTGGAAATGGCGGAGGATGATCCTTTGAATGCGGAGGCTGGTGGGGTGATAAGTGAGGACAAGGGGGACCCTATCATGTTTCTGGGAGGGAGGAGAAGGCGTGAGGCCGGATGCGCGGGAGATGGGCCGGACACGGTTGAGGGCCCCGTCAACGACCGTGGGTGGAAAACCTCGATTAAGGAAGAAGGAGGACATGTCAGAGGAACCGTTTTTGAAGGTAGCATCATCGGAACAGATGCGACGGAGGCGAAGGAACTGAGACAATGGGATGGAGTCCTTACAGGAAGCGGGGTGTGAGGAGCTGTAGTCGAGGTAGCTGTGGGAGTCGGTGGGTTTGTAATGGATATTGGTGGACAGTCTATCACCAGAGATTGAGACAGAGAGGTCAAGGAATTTAAAAAAAATATTAAAAAAAAACACCCCCACGAGAGCTGTACCTTGAGTGCCCTACCGTCCATTCTTAATTAGCACATTCGTTTAGATAATATCACCAACTTTAACTTTAACACCTATGTGTTCTTTTGTACCATTGTCACTGACATCTTTTGATGATCTGCTTCTATCACTGCTTGTTTGTCTACACAACCACCTCTCTCTCTCTCTATCTCTCCGCCCCCCACACACACACCTTAAACCAGCTTATATTTCAACTCTTTCTTGGACTCGAACTCAAGTTCTGTCGAAGGGTCTTGAGGATTCGAAACGTCAACTCTTTTCTTCTCCGCCGATGCTGCCAGACCTGCTGAGTTTTTCCAGGGAATTCTGTTTGTGTTTTGGATTTCCAGCATCCGCAGTTTTTTCTGTTTTTATAACAAAGACAGCCTGATTTAGTACAGGGCCTTTAAGACCGTGTAGCACCCCCACATCCCCCCTCTCCTAGTTCATTTCCAAGCGGTGACTCTCAAACAGGATTTCACACTGAGACACGTGTGGAGATATTTGGGCAGCAAAGCAACATTACCATTACAAATATCAGGAGGAGAGAGACAGAGAGAGGGAGAGAGAGAGAGAGTGAGAGAGATAGATAGAGGGAGAGAGACAGAGAGCTAGAGGCACAGAGAAACAGAGAGAGAGACAGAGAGTGGGAGTGTGAGATAGAGAGAGAGACACACACAGAAAGAGAGAGAGAGAGAGGGAGAGACAGAGAGAGACAAAGAGATAGATAATGAGATAGATAATGAGATAGAGAGATAGAAAGAGAGACACCGAAAGAGAGAGAGGGAGAGACAGAAAGAGAAAGAGAGAGAGAGAGATGGAGAGAGAAAGAGAGAGAGACACTGGGAAGGAGAGTGAGAGAGACAGATAGAGAGACTGAGAGAAAAATGGATAGAGAAAGAGAGAGAGAGAGAAAGAGAAAGAGAGGGGGAAAGAGGGAGACACAGAGAGAGAGGGAGTGAGGCGGAGTGATTGCGAGACTAGGGAGAGGTTTAGGGAGGGAATTCCAGAGACTAGGCCCCAGGCAGCTGAAGGCCCGGCCGCCAATGGTGGAGCGATGAGAATCGGGGGATGGTCAAGAGGCCAGAATAGTGGGGAGCGCAGATATCTCAGGGGATTGTAGGAGGTTACAGAGATAGTGAGGGGTGTAGGGGCTGGAGGAGGTTACAGAGATAGGGAGGGTTGTAGGGGCTGGAGGAGGTTACAGAGATAGGGAGGGGTGTAGGGGCTGGAGGAGGTTACAGAGATAGGGAGGGTTGTAGGGGCTGGAGGAGGTTACAGAGATAGGGAGGGGTGTAGGGGCTGTTACAGAGATAGTGAGGGGTGTCGGGATTGGAGGAGTTTACAGAGATAGGGAGGGGTGTAGGGGCTGCAGTAGGTTACAGAGATAGGGAGGGGTGTAGGGGCTGGAGGAGATTACAGAGATAGGGAGGGTTGTAGGGGCTGGACGAGGTTACAGAGATAGGGAGGGGTGTAGGGGCTGGAGGAGGTTACAGAGATGAGGAGGGGTGTAGGGGCTGGAGGAGGTTACAGAGATAGGGAGGGATGTAGGGGCTGCAGTAGGTTACAGAGATAGGGAGGGGTGTAGGGGCTGGAGGAGGTTACAGAGATAGGGAGGGGTGTAGGTGCTGGAGGAGGTTACAGAGATAGGGAGGGGTGTAGGGGCTGGAGGAGGTTACAGAGATAGGGAGGGGTGTAGGCGCTGGAGGAGGTTACAGAGATAGGGAGGGGTGTAGAGGCTGGAGGAGGTTACAGAGATAGGGAGGGGTGTAGTGGCTGGAGGATGTTACAGAGATAGGGAGGTGTGTAGGGGCTGGAGGTGGTTACAGAGATAGGGAGGGGTGTAGGGGCTGGAGGAGGTTACAGAGATAGGGAGGGGTGTAGGAGCTGGAGGAGGTTACAGAGATAGGGAGGGGTGTAGGAGCTGGAGGTGGTTACAGAGATAGGGAGGGGTGTAGGGGCTGGAGGAGGTTACAGGGATAGGGAGGGGTGTAGGGGCTGGAGGAGGTTACAGAGATAGGGAGGGGTGTAGGGGCTGGAGGAGGTTACAGAGATAGGGAGGGGTGTAGGGGCTGAAGGAGGTTACAGAGATAGTGAGGGGTGTAGGGGCTGCAGGAGGTTACAGAGATAGGGAGGGTTGTAGGGGCTGGAGGAGGTTACAGAACTAGGGAGGGTGTAGTGGCTGGAGAAGGTTACAGAGATAGGGAGGGGTGTAGGGGCTGGAGGAGGTTACAGAGATAGGGAGGGGTGTAGGGGCTGGAGGAGGTTACAGAGATAGGGAGGGTGTAGTGGCTGGAGAAGGTTACAGAGATAGGGAGGGGTGGAGGCTGGAGGAGGTTACAGAGATATGGAGGGGTGTAGGGGCTGGAGGAGGTTACAGAGATAGGGAGGGGTGTAGGGGCTGGAGGAGGTTACAGAGATAGGGAGGGGTGTAGGGGCTGGAGGAGGTTACAGAGATAGGGAGGGGTGTAGGAGCTGGAGGAGGTTACAGAGATAGGGAGGGTTGTAGGGGCTGGAGGAGGTTACAGAGATAGGAAGGGGTGTAGCGGATGGAGGAGGTTACAGAGATAGGGAGTGGTGTAGGGGCTGGAGGAGGTTACAGAGATAGGGAGTGATGTAGGGGCTGGAGGAGTTTACAGAGATAGGGAGGGGTGTCGGAGCTGGAGGAGGTTACAGAGATAGGGAGGGTGTAAGGGCTGGAGGGACTAACAGAGATAGGGAGGGGTGTAGGGGCTGGAGGAGGTTACAGAGATAGGGAGGGTTGTAGGGACTGGAGGAGGCTACAGAGATAGGGAGTGTTGTAGGGTCTGGAGGAGGTTACAGAGATAGGGAGGGTTGTAGGGGCTGGAGGAGGTTACCGAGATAGGGAGGGTTGTAGGGGCTGGAGGAGGTTACAGGGATTGGGATGGGTGTAGGGGCTGGAGGAGGTTACAAAGATAGGGAGGGTTGTAGGGACTAGAGGAGGTTACAGAGATAGGGAGGGGTGTAGGGGCTGGAGGAGGTTACAGAGAGAGGGAGGGTTGTAGGGCCTGGTGGTGGTTACAGAGATAGGGAGGGGTGTAGGGGCTGGAGGAGTTTACAGAGATAGGGAGGGGTGTAGAGGCTGGAGGAGGTTACAGGGATAGGGTGGGTTGTAGGAGCTGGTGGAGGTTACAGAGATAAGGAGGATTGTAGGGGCTGGTGGTGGTTACAGAGATAGGGAGGGGTGTAGGGGCTGGAGGAGGTTACAGAGATAGGGAGGGGTGTAGAGGCTGGAGGAGGTTACAGGGATAGGGTGGGTTGTAGGAGCTGGGGGACGTTACAGAGATAGGGAGGGTTGTAGGGGCTGGAGGAGATTACAGAGATAGGCAGGGTTGTAGGGGCTGGAAGAGGTTACAGAGATAGGGAGGGGTGTAGGGGCTGGAGGAGGTTACAGAGATAGGGAGGGTTATAGGGGCTGGAGGAGGTTACAGAGATAGGGAGGGGTGTTGGGGCTGGAGGAGGTTACAGGGATAGGGAGGGGTGTTGGGGCTGGAGGAGGTTACAGAGATAGGGAGGGGTGTCGGGGCTGGAGGAGGTTAAGGGATAGGAAGTTTTGCAGGGGCTGGAAGAGGTAACAGAGATAGGGAGGGGTGTAGGGGCTGGAGGAGGTTACAGAGATAGGGAGTGGTGTAGGGGCTGGAGGAAGTTACTGAGATAGGGAGGGGTGTAGGGGCTGGAGGAGGTTACAGAGATAGGGAGGGTTATAGGGGCTGGAGGAGGTTACAGAGATAGGGAGGGGTGTCGGGGCTGGAGGAGGTTACAGGCATAGGGAGGGGTGTTGGGGCTGGAGGAGGTTACAGAGATAGGGAAGGGTGTAGGGGCTGGAGGAGGTTACAGAGATAGGGAGAGGTGTAGGGGCTGGAGGAGGTTACAGAGATAGGGAGGGGTGTATGTGATGGAGGAGGTTACAGAGATAGGGAGGGGTGTAGGGGCTGGAGGAGGTTACAGAGATAGGGAGGGGTTTCGGGGCTGGAGGAGGTTACAGGGATAGGGAGGGGTGTAGGGACTGGAGGAGGATACAGAGATAGGGAGGGGTGTTGGGTCAGGAGGAGGTTACAGATATAGGAAGTTTTGCAGGGGCTGGAAGAGGTTACAGAGATAGGGAGGGTTGTAGAGGCTGGAGGAGGTTACAGAGGTAGGGAGGGGTGTTGGGTCTGGAGGAGGTTACAGAGATAGGGAGTGTTGTAGGGGCTGGAGGAGGTTACAGAGATAGGGAGGATTGTAGGGGCTGGTGGAGGTTACAGAGATAGGAAGGGGTGTAGGGGATGGAGGAGTTTACATGGATAGAGAGGGGTGTAGGGGCTGGAGGAGGTAACAGGGATAGGGAGGGGTGTAGGGGCTGGAGGATGTTACAGGGATAGGGAGGGCTGTAGGGTCTGGAGTAGGTTACCGGGATAGGGAAGGTTATAGGGGCTGGTGGAGGTTACAGAGATAGGGAGGGTTGTGGGGGCTGGAGGAGGTAACAGAGATATGGAGGGTTGTTAGGGGCTGGAGGAGGTTACAGAGATAGGGAGGGTTGTAGGGGCTGGAGGAGGTTACAGGGATAGGGAGGGTTGTTGGAGCGGGAGGAGGTTACAGAGATAAGGAGGGTTGTAGGGGCTGGAGTAGGTTACAGAGATAGTGAGGGTTGTAGGGGCTGGAGGATGTTACAGAGATAGGGAGGGGTGTAGGGGCTGGAGGAGGTTACAGAGATAGGGAGGGGTGTAGGGGCCGGAGGAGGTTACAGAGATAGGGAGGGTTGTAGGGGCTGGAGGAGGTAACAGAGATAGGGAGGATGGTAGAGGCTGGAGGAGGTTACAGAGTCTGGGAGGGGTGTTGGGTCTGGAGGAGGTTACAGAGATAGGGAGGGTTGTCGGGGCTGGAGGAGGTTACAGAGATAGGGAGGGGTGTATGGGCTGGAGGAGGTTACAGAGATTGGGAGGGATGTAGGGGCTGGAGGAGGTCACAGAGACAGGGAGGGTTGAAGGGACTGGAGGATTTTACAGAGATAGGGAGGGGTGTAGCGTCTGGAGGAGGTTACAGAGATTGGGAGGGTTGTAGGGGCTGTAGGAGGTTACAGAATAGGGAGGGGTGTAGGTGCTGGAGGAGGTTAGACATAGGGAGGGGTGAAGGGGCTGGAGGAGGTTACAGAGATATGGAGCGTTGTTAGGGGCTGGAGGAGGTTACAGAGATAGGGAGGGGTGTAGGGGCTGGAGGAGGTTACATGTATAGGGAGGGTTATAGTGGGGCTGGAGGAGGTTACAGAGATAGGGAGGGTTGTAGGAGCGGGAGGAGGTTGCAGAGATAGGGAGGGGTGTAGGAGCGGGAGGAGGTTACAGAGATAGGGAGAGTTGTAGTGAGGCTGGAGGAGGTTACAGACATAGGGAGGGGTGTATGGGCTGGAGGAGGATACAGAGATAGGGAGGGGTGTAGGGGCTCGAGGAGGTTCCAGAGACATGGAGGGTTGAAGGGACTGGAGGAGCTTAAAGAGATATGGAGTGTTGTTAGGGCCTGGAGTAGGTTACAGAGATAGAGAGGGGTGTAGGGGCTGGATGAGGTTACAGGTATAGGGAGGGGTGTAGGAGCTGGAGTATGTTACAGAGATAGGGAGGGGTGTAGGTGCTGGAGAAGGTTACAGAGATAGGGAGGGGTGTAGGGGCTGGAGGAGGTTACAGAGATAGGGAGGGTTGTAGGGGCTGGAGGAGGTAACAGAGATAGGGAGGGTTGTAGAGGCAGGAGGAGGTTACAGAGACTGGGAGGGGTGTTGGGTCTGGAGGAGGTTACAGAGATAGGGCGGGTTGTAGGGGCTGGAGGAGGTTACAGAGATGGGGAGGGGTGTATGTGCTGGAGGAGGTTACAGAGATAGGGAGGGATGTAGGGGCTGGAGGAGGTGACAGAGACAGGGAGGGTGAAGGGACTGGCGGAGTTTACAGAGATAGGGAGGGGTGTTGGGTCTGGAGGATGTTACAGAGATAGGGAGGATTGTAGGGGCTGGAGAAGGTTACAGAGATATGGAGCGTTGTTAGGGGCTGGAGGAGGTTACAGAGATAGAGAGGGGTGTAGGGGCTGGAGGAGGTTACATGTATAGGGAGGGTTATAGTGGGGCTGGAGGAGGTTACAGACATAGGGTGGGTTGTAGGAGCGGGAGGAGGTTACAGAGATAGGGAGGGGTGTAGGAGCGGGAGGAGGTTACAGAGATGAGGAGGGTTGGCGTGGGGCTAGAGGAGGTGACAGAGATCAGGAGCGTTGTAGGGGCTGGAGGAGGTTATAGAGATAGTGAGGGTTGAAGGGGCTGGAGGATGTTACAGAGATAGGGAGGGGTGTAGGGGTTGGAGGAGGTTACAGAGATAAGTAGGGGTGTAGAGGCTGGAGGAGGTTACAGAGATAGGGAGGGGTGTTGGGTCTGGAGCACGTTACAGAGATAGTGAGTGTTGTAGGGGCTGGAGGTGGTTACAGAGATAGGGAGGGGTATAGGGGCTGGAGGAGGTTACAGAGATAGGGAGGGGTGTATGGGCTGGAGGAGGATAC
Organism: Isurus oxyrinchus; assembly: GCA_026770705.1. Classification (NCBI taxonomy): domain Eukaryota; kingdom Metazoa; phylum Chordata; class Chondrichthyes; order Lamniformes; family Lamnidae; genus Isurus; species Isurus oxyrinchus. The sequence continues at coordinate 19,792 of JANJGN010001107.1, forward strand.
AGGGATAGGGAGTACTGTAGGGGCTGGAGGAGGTTACAGAGACATGGTGGGTTGAAGGGACTGGAGGAGTTTACAGAGATAGGGAGGGGTGTAGGTGCTGGAGGAGGTTACAGAGATAGGGAGGGGTGTAGGGCCTGGAGGAGATTACAGAGATAGAGAGGGGTGTAGGGGCTGGAGGAGGTTACAGGGATAGGGAGGGGTGTAGGGGCTGGAGTAGGTTACAGAGATAGTGAGGGTTCTATGGGCTGGAGGATGTTACAGAGATAGGGAGGGGTCTAGGGGCTAGAGCAGGTTACAGAGATAGGGAGGGGTGTAGGGGCTGGAGGAGGTTACAGAAATAGGGAGGGTTGTAGAGGCTGGAGGAGGTAACAGAGACTGGCAGGGGTGTTGGGTCTGGAGGAGGTTGCAGAGATAGGGAGGTTTGTAGGGCCTGGAGGAGGTTACAGAGACATGGTGGGTTGAAGGGACTGGAGGAGTTTACAGAGATAGGGAGGGGTGTAGGGGCTGGAGTAGGTCACAGAGACAGGGAGGGTTGAAGGGTCTGGAGGAGGTTACAGAGATAGGGAGGCGTGTAGGGGCTGGAGGAGGTTACAGAGATAGGGAGGGTTGTCGGGGCTGGAGGAGGTTACAGAGATAGGGAGGGTTGTAGATGCTGGGGGAGGTTTCAGAGATATGGGGGGGTGTTCTCTCTGGAGGAGGTTACAGAGATAGGGAGGGGTGTTGGGTCTGGAGGAGGTTACAGAGATAGGGAGGGTTGTAGGGGCTGGAGGAGGTTACAGGGATAGGGAGGGGTGTAGGGGCTGGAGGAGGTTACAGAGATAGGGAGGGGTGTTGGGTCTGGAGGAGGTTACAGAGATAGGGAGGGTTGTAGGTGCTGGAGGAGCTTGCAGAGATATGGAGGGTTGTTAGGGGCTGGAGGAGTTTACAGATATAGAGAGGGGTGTAGGGGCTGGACAGAGGTTACAGGGATAGGGAGGGTTGTAGGAGCGGAAGGAGGTTACAGAGATAAGGAGGGTTGTAGGAGCGGGAGGAGGTTACAGAGATAAGGAGGGTTGTAGGGGCTGGAGTAGGTTACAGAGATAGTGAGGGTTGTAGGGGCTGGATGATGTTACAGAGATAGGGAGGGGTGTAGGGCCTGGAGGAGGTTACAGAGACTGGGAGGGGTGTTGTGTCTGGAGGAGTTTACAGAGATAGGGAGGGTTGTAGGGGCTGGAGGAGGTTACAGAGATAGGGAGGGGTGTATGGGCTGGAGGAGGTTACAGAGATAGGGAGGGATGTAGGGGCTGGAGGAGGTCACAGAGACAGGGAGGGTTGAAGGGACTGGAGGAGGTTACAGAGATAAGGACGGGTGTAGGGTCTGGAGGAGGTTACAGAGATAGGGAGGGTTGTAGGGGCTAGAGAAGTTTACAGTGATAGGGAGGGTTGTAGGGGCTGGAGGAGGTTACAGAGATAGGGAGGGGTGTAAGGGCTGGAGGAGGTTAAAGAGATAGGGAGGGGTGTAGGGGCTGGAGCAGGTTACAGAGATAGGGAGGGTTGTTAGGGGCTGGAGGAGGTTACAGAGATAGAGAGGGGTGTAGGGGCTGGAGGAGGTTACATGTATAGGGAGGGTTATATTGGGGCTGGAGGAGGTTACAGAGATAGGGAGGGTTGTAGGAGCGGGAGGAGGTTACAGAGATAGGGAGGGTTGTAGTGGGGCTGGAGGAGGTTACAGAGATAGGAAGGGGTGTAGGGGCTGGAGCAGGTTACAGAGATAAGGAGGGTTGTAGGGGCTGGAGGTGCTAACAGATATAGGGAGGGGTGTAGGAGCGGCAGGAGGTTACAGAGATAGGGAGGGTTGTAGTGGGGCTGGAGGAGGTTACAGAGATAGGAAGGGGTGTAGGAGCTGGAGGAGGTTACAGAGATAAGGAGGGTTGTAGGGGCTGGAGTAGGTTACAGAGATAGGGACGGGTGTAGGGGCTGGAGGAGGTTACAGAGATAGGGAGGGTTGTAGGAGCGGGAGGAGGTTACAGAGATAAGGAGGGTTGTAGGGGCTGGAGTAGGTTACAGAGATAGTGAGGGTTGTAGGGGCTGGAGGATGTTACAGAGATAGGGAGGGGTGTAGGGGCTGGAGGTGGTTACAGAGATAGGGAGTGTTGTTTGGGCTGGAGGAGGTTACAGACATAGTGAGGGGTGTAGGGGCTGGACAGAGGTTACAGGGATAGGGAGGGTTGTAGGAGCGGAAGGAGGTTACAGAGATAAGGAGGGTTGTAGGAGCGGGAGGAGGTTACAGAGATAAGGAGGGTTGTAGGGGCTGGAGTAGGTTACAGAGATAGTGAGGGTTGTAGGGGCTGGAGGATGTTACAGAGATAGGGAGGAGTGTAGGGGCTGGAGGAGGTTACAGAGACTGGGAGGGGTGTTGTGTCTGGAGGAGTTTACAGAGATAGGGAGGGTTGTAGGGGCTGGAGGAGGTTACAGAGATAGGGAGGGGTGTATGGGCTGGAGGAGGTTACAGAGATAGGGAGGGATGTAGGGGCTGGAGGAGGTCACAGAGACAGGGAGGGTTGAAGGGACTGGAGGAGGTTACAGAGATAAGGAGGGGTGTAGGGTCTGGAGGAGGTTACAGAGATAGGGAGGGTTGTAGGGGCTAGAGAAGTTTACAGTGATAGGGAGGGTTGTAGGGGCTGGAGGAGGTTACAGAGATAGGGAGGGGTGTAAGGGCTGGAGGAGGTTAAAGAGATAGGGAGGGGTGTAGGGGCTGGAGCAGGTTACAGAGATAGGGAGCGTTGTTAGGGGCTGGAGGAGGTTACAGAGATAGAGAGGGGTGTAGGGGCTGGAGGAGGTTACATGTATAGGGAGGGTTATATTGGGGCTGGAGGAGGTTACAGAGATAGGGAGGGTTGTAGGAGCGGGAGGAGGTTACAGAGATAGGGAGGGTTGTAGTGGGGCTGGAGGAGGTTACAGAGATAGGAAGGGGTGTAGGGGCTGGAGCAGGTTACAGAGATAAGGAGGGTTGTAGGGGCTGGAGGTGCTAACAGAGATAGGGAGGGGTGTAGGAGCGGCAGGAGGTTACAGAGATAGGGAGGGTTGTAGTGGGGCTGGAGGAGGTTACAGAGATAGGAAGGGGTGTAGGAGCTGGAGGAGGTTACAGAGATAAGGAGGGTTGTAGGGGCTGGAGTAGGTTACAGAGATAGGGACGGGTGTAGGGGCTGGAGGAGGTTACAGAGATAGGGAGGGTTGTAGGAGCGGGAGGAGGTTACAGAGATAAGGAGGGTTGTAGGGGCTGGAGTAGGTTACAGAGATAGTGAGGGTTGTAGGGGCTGGAGGATGTTACAGAGATAGGGAGGGGTGTAGGGGCTGGAGGTGGTTACAGAGATAGGGAGTGTTGTTTGGGCTGGAGGAGGTTACAGACATAGTGAGGGGTGCATGGGGTGGAGGAGGATACAGAGATAGGGAGGGGTGTAGGGGCTGGAGGAGGTTACAGAGACAGGGAGTGTTGAAGGGACTGGAGGTGTTTACAGAGATAGGGAGGGTGTAGGGTCTGGAGGAGGTTACAGAGATAGGGAGGGTTGTTGCGTCTGGAGGAGTTTACAGAGATAGGGAGTGTTGTAGGGGCTGGAGGAGGTTACAGACATAGGGAGGGGTGTATTGGCTGGAGGAGGATACTGAGATAGCGAGGGTTGTAGGGGCTGGAGTAGGTTACAGAGATAGTGAGGGTTGTAGGGGCTGGAGGATGTTACAGAGATAGGGAGGGGTGTAGGTGCTGGAGGAGGTTACAGAGATAGGGAGGGGTGTAGGGGCTGGAGGAGGTTACAGAGATAGGGAGGGGTGTATGGGCTGGAGGAGGTAACAGAGGTAGGGAGGGTTGTAGAGGCTGGAGGAGGTTACAGAGACTGGCAGGGGTGTTGGGTCTGGAGGAGGTTACAGAGATTGGGAGGGGTGTAGGGGCTGGAGAAGGTTACAGAGATATGGAGCGTTGTTCGGGGCTGGAGGAGGTTACAGAGATAGAGAGGGGTGTCAGGGCTGGAGGAGGTTACATGTATAGGGAGGGTTATAGTGGGGCTGGAGGAGGTTACAGAGGTAGGGAGGGTTGTAGGAGCGGGAGGAGGTTACAGATGTAGGGAGGGGTGTAGGGGCTGGAAGAGGTTACAGAGATAGGGAGGGGTGTAGGGGCTGGAGGAGTTTACAGAGATAGGGAGGTGTGTAGGGGCTGGAGGAGGTTACAGAGATAAGGAGGGGTGTAGGGGCTGGAGGAGGTTACAGAGATAAGGAGGGTAGTATGGGCTGGAGGAGGTTACAGACATAGGGAGGGGTGTATGTGCTGGAGGAGGACACAGAGATAGGGAGGGGTGTAGGGGCTCGAGGAGGTTCCAGAGACATGGAGGGTTGAAGGGACTGGAGGAGCTTACAGAGATATGGAGGGTTGTTAGGGCCTGGAGTAGGTTACAGAGATAGAGAGGGGTGTAGGGGCTGGAGGAGGTTACAGATATAGTGAGGGTTGTAGGGGCTGGAGGATGTTACAGAGATAGGGAGGGGTGTAGGTGCTGGAGGAGGTTACAGAGATAGGGAGGGGTCTAGGGGCTGGAGGAGGTTACAGAGATAGGGAGGGTTGTATGGGCTGGAGGAGGTAACAGAGATAGGGAGGGTTGTAGAGGCTGGAGGAGGTTACAGAGACTGGCAGGGGTGTTGGGTCTGGATGAGGTTACAGAGATAGGAGGGTTGTAGGGGCTGGAGGAGTTTACAGAGATAGGGAGGGGTGTATGGGCTGGAGGAGGTTACAGAGATAGGGAGGGATGTAGGGGCTGCAGGAGGTCACAGAGACAGGGAGGGTTATAGCGGCTGGAGGAGGTTACAGAGACTGGGAGGGGTGTTGGGTCTGGAGGATTTTACTGAGATAGGGAGGGTTGTAGGGGCTGGAGGAGTTTACAGAGATAGTGAGTGTTGTTGGGGCTGGAGGATGTTACAGAGATAGGGAGGGTGTAGGGGCTGGAGTAGGTTACAGAGATAGGGAGGGTTGTAGGAGCGGGAGGAGGTTACAGAGATAAGGAGGGTTGTAGGGGCTGGAGGAGGTTACAGAGATAAGGAGGGGTGTATGGGCTGGAGGAGGTTACAGAGATAGGGAGGGATGTAGTGGCTGGAGGAGGTCACAGAGACAGGGAGTGTTGAAGGGACTGGAGGAGGTTACAGAGATTGGGAGGTTTGTAGGGGCTGGAGAAGGTTACAGAGATATGGAGCGTTGTTAGGGGCTGGAGGAGGTTACAGAGATAGAGAGGGGTGTAGGGGCTGGAGGAGGTTACAGACATAGGGAGGGGTGTATTGGCTGGAGGAGGATACTGAGATTGCGAGGGTTGTAGGGGCTGGAGTAGGTTACAGAGGTAGTGAGGGTTGTAGGGGCTGGAGGATGTTACAGAGATAGGGAGGGGTGTAGGTGCTGGAGGAGGTTACAGAGATAGGGAGGGTTGTAGGGGCTGGAGGAGGTTACAGAGATAGGGAGTGTTTTATGGGCTGGAGGACGTAACAGAGATCGGGAGGGTTGTAGAGGCTGGAGGAGGTTACAGAGACTGGCAGGGGTGTTGGGTCTGGAGGAGGTGACAGAGATAGGGAGCGTTGTTAGGGGCTGGAGGAGGTTACAGAGATAGAGAGGGGTGTCAGGGCTGGAGGAGGTTACATGTATAGGGAGGGTTATAGTGGGGCTGGAGGATGTTACAGAGATAGGGAGGGTTGTAGGAGCGGGAGGAGGTTACAGATATAGGGAGGGGTGTAGGGGCTGGAGGAGATTTCAGAGATAGGGAGGTGTGTAGGGGCTGGAGGAGGTTACAGAGATTGGGAGGGGTGTAGGGACTGGAGGAGGTTACAGAGATAGGGAGGGTTATAGTGGGGCTGGAGGAGGTTACAGAGATAGGGAGGATTGTAGGGGCTGGAGAAGTTTCCAGAGATATGGAGGGATGTTAGGGGCTGGAGGAGGTTACAGAGATGAAGAGGGGTGTAGGGGCTGGAGGAGGTTACATGTAAAGGGAGGGTTATAGTGGGGCTGGAGGAGGTTACAGAGATAGGGAGGGTTGTAGGAGCAGGAGGAGGTTAGAGATAGAGAGGGGTATAGGAGCGGGAGGAGGTTACAGAGATGAGGAGGGTTGTGGGGCTGGAGGAGGTTACAGAGATCGGGAGGGTTGTAGGGGCTGGAGGAGGTTACAGAGATAGGGAGGGGTGTAGGGATTGGAGGAGGTTACAGAGATAGGGAGGGGTGTAGGGGCTGGAGGAGGTTACAGAGATAAGGTGGGTTGTAGGGGCTGGAGGTATTTACAGAGATAGGGAGGGGTGTAGGAGCGGGAGGAGGTTACAGAGATAGGGAGGGGTGTAGAGGCTGGAGGAGGTTACAGAGATAGGAAGGGGTGTAGGGGCTGGAGGAGGTTACAGAGATAATGAGGGTTGTAGGGGCTGGAGTAGGTTATAGAGATAGGGAGGGCTGTAGGGGCTGGAGGAGTTTACAGAGATAGGGAGGGTTGTAGGAGCGGGAGGAGTTTACAGAGATAAGGAGGGTTGTAGGGGCTGGAGTAGGTTACAGAGATAGTGAGGGTTGTAGGGGCTGGAGGATATTACAGAGATAGGGAGGGGTGTAGGGGCTGGAGTAGGTTACAGAGATAGGGAGGGTTGTAGGAGCGGGAGGAGGTTACAGAGATAAGGAGGGTTGTAGGGGCTGGAGTAGGTTACAGAGATAGTGAGGGTTGTAGTGGCTGGAGGATGTTACAGAGATAGGGAGGGGTGTAGGGGCTGGAGGAGGTTACAGAGATTGGGAGGTTGCAGGGGCTGGAGGAGGTTGCAGAGAAAGGGAGGGGTGTAGGGGCTGGAGGAGGTAACAGAGATAGGGAGGGTTATAGCGGCTGGAGGAGGTTACAGAGACTGGGAGGGGTGTAGGGTCTGGAGGATTTTACAGAGATAGGGTGGGTTGTAGGGGCTGGAGGAGTTTACAGAGATAGTGAGGGTTGTAGGGGCTGGAGGATGTTACAGAGATAGGGAGGGGTGTAGTGGCTGGAGTAGGTTACAGAGATAGGGAGGGTTGTAGGAGCGGGAGGAGGTTACAGAGATAAGGAGGGTTGTAGGGGCTGGAGGAGGTTACAGAGATAGGAAGTGGTGTCTGGGCTGGAGGCGGTTACAGAGATAGAGAGGGATGTAGTGGCTGGAGGAGATCACAGAGACAGGGAGTGTTGAAGGGACTGGAGGAGGTTACAGAGATTGGGAGGTTTGTAGGGGCTGGAGAAGGTTACAGAGATAGGGAGGGGTGTAGGGGCTGGACGAGGTTACATGTATAGGGAGGGTTATAGTGGGGCTGGAGGAGGTTACAGAGATAGGGAGGGTGGTAGGAGCGGGAGGAGGTTACAGAGATAGGGAGGGGTGTAGGAGCGGGAGGAGGTTACAGAGATAGGGAGGGTTGTAGTGGGGCTGGAGGAGGTTACAGAGATAGGAAGGGGTGTAGGGGCTGGAGGAGGTTACAGAAATAGGGAGGTTTGTAGGGGCTGGAGGAGGTTACAGAGATAGGGAGGGATGTAGGGGCTGGAGAGGTCACAGAGATAGGGATGGGTGTATGGTCTGGAGGAGGTTACAGAAATAGGGAAGTGTGTAGGGGCTGGAGAAGGTTACAGAGATATGGAGCGTTGTTAGGGGCTGGAGGAGTTTACAGAGATAGAGAGGGGTGTAGGGGCTGGAGGAGGTTAAATGTATAGGGAGGGTTATAGTGGGGCTGGAGGATGTTACAGAGATAGGGAGGGTTGTAGGAGCGGGAGGAGGTTACAGAGATAGGGAGGGGTGTAGCAGCGGGAGGAGGTTACAGAGATAGGGAGGGTTGTAGTGGGGCTGGAGGAGGTTACAGAGATAGGGAGGGGTGTAGGGGCTGGAGGAGGTTCCAGAGATAAGGAGGGTTGTAGGGGCTGGAGGTGTTTACAGAGATAGGGAGGTGTGTAGGAGCGGGAGGAGGTTACAGAGATAGGGAAGGTTGTAGTGGGGCTGGAGGAGGTTACAGAGATAGGAAGGGGTGTAGGGGCTGGAGGAGGTTACAGAGATAAGGAGGGTTGTAGGGGCTGGAGTAAGTTACAGAGATAGGGAGGGGTGTAGGAGCGGGAGGAGGTTACAGAGATAGGGAGGGTTGTAGGGTCTGGAGGAGGTTACAGAGATAGGGAGGGTTGTAGTGGGGCTGGAGGAGGTTACAGAGATAGGAATGGGTGTAGGGACTGGAGGAGGTTACAGAGATAAGGAGGTTTGTAGGGGCTGGATGTGTTTACAGAGATAGGGAGGGGTGTAGGGGCTGGAGGAGGTTACTGAGATAGGGAGGGGTGTAGAGGCTGGAGGAGGTTACAGAGATAGGGAGGGTTGTATGGGCTGGAGAAGGATACAGAGATAGGAAGAGTTGTAGGGGCTGGAGTAGGTAATAGGGAGAGGCATGTTTTTAGAGGCTGGAGTTGGTTACAGAGATAGGGCGGTGTGTAGGAGCTGGGGGACGTTACAGAGATAGGGAGGGGTGTAGGGGCTGGAGGACGTTACAGAGATAGGGATTGTTGTAGGGGGCTGGAGGAGGTTACAGAGATAGGGAGGGTTGTAGGTGCTGGAGGAGGTTACAGAGATATGGATGGTTGTTAGGGGCTGGAGGAGGTTACAGAGATAGAGAGGGGTGTAGGGGCTGGAGGAGGTTACATGTATAGGGAGGGTTATAGTGGGGCTGGAGGAGGTTACAGAGATAGGGAGGGTTGTAGGAGCAGGAGGAGGTTAGAGATAGGGAGGGGTGTAGGAGCGGGAGGAGGTTACAGAGATGAGGAGGGTTGTGGGGCTGGAGGAGGTTACAGAGATAGGGAGGGGTGTAGGGGCTGGAGGAGGTTACAGAGATAGGGAGGGGTGTAGGGGCTGGAGGAGGTTACAGAGATAAGGTGGGTTGTAGGGGCTGGAGGTATTTACAGAGATAGGGAGGGGTGTAGGAGCGGGAGGAGGTTACAGAGATAGGGAGGGTTGTAGTGGGGCTGGAGGAGGTTACAGAGATAGGGAGGGGTGTAGAGGCTGGAGGAGGTTACAGAGATAGGAAGGGGTGTAGTGGCTGGAGGAGGTTACAGAGATAAGGAGGGTTGTAGGGGCTGGAGTAGGTTATAGAGATAGGGAGGGCTGTAGGGGCTGGAGGAGTTTACAGAGATAGGGAGGGTTGTAGGAGCGGGAGGAGTTTACAGAGATAAGGAGGGTTGTAGGGGCTGGAGTAGGTTACAGAGATAGTGAGGGTTGTAGGGGCTGGAGGATATTACAGAGATAGGGAGGGGTGTAGGGGCTGGAGTAGGTTACAGAGATAGGGAGGGTTGTGGGAGCGGGAGGAGGTTACAGAGATAAGGAGGGTTGTAGGGGCTGGAGTAGGTTACAGAGATAGTGAGGGTTGTAGTGGCTGGAGGATGTTACAGAGATAGGGAGGGGTGTAGGGGCTGGAGGAGGTTACAGAGATTGGGATGTTGCAGGGGCTGGAGGAGGTTGCAGAGAAAGGGAGGGGTGTAGGGGCTGGAGGAGGTAACAGAGATAGGGAGGGTTATAGCAGCTGGAGGAGGTTACAGAGACTGGGAGGGGTGTAGGTTCTGGAGGATTTTACAGAGATAGGGAGGGTTGTAGGGGCTGGAGGAGTTTACAGAGATAGTGAGAGTTGTAGGGGCTGGAGGATGTTACAGAGATAGGGAGGGTTGTAGTGGTTGGAGTAGGTTACAGAGATAGGGAGGGTTGTAGGAGCGGGAGGAGGTTACAGAGATAAGGAGGGTTGTAGGGGCTGGAGGAGGTTACAGAGATAGGAAGGGGTGTCTGGGCTGGAGGAGGTTACAGAGATAGGGAGGGATGTAGTGGCTGGAGGAGATCACAGAGACAGGGAGTGTTGAAGGGACTGGAGGAGGTTACAGAGATAGGGAGGGTTGTAGGGACTGGGGGAGGTTACAGAGATAGGGAGGGGTGTAGGGGCTGGAGGAGGTTACAGAGACAGGGAGGGGTGTAGGGGCTGGAGAAGGTTACAGAGATAGGGAGGGGTGTAGGGGCTGGACGAGGTTACATGTATAGGGAGGGTTATAGTGGGGCTGGAGGAGGTTACAGAGATAGGGAGGGTGGTAGGAGCGGGAGGAGGTTACAGAGATAGGGAGGGGTGTAGGAGCGGGAGGAGGTTACAGAGATAGGGAGGGTTGTAGGGGCTGGAGGAGGTTACAAAGATAGGAAGGGGTGTAGGGGCTGGAGGAGGTTACAGAGATAGGGATGGGTGTAGGGCCTGGAGGAGGTTACAGAAATAGGGAGGTTTGTAGGGGCTGGAGGAGGTTACAGAGATAGGGAGGGGTGTATTGGCTGGAGGAGGTTACAGAGATAGGGAGGGATGTAGGGGCTGGAGGAGGTCACAGAGATAGGGATGGGTGTATGGTCTGGAGGAGGTTACAGAAATAGGGAGGTGTGTAGGGGCTGGAGAAGGTTACCGAGATATGGAGCGTTGTTAGGGGCTGGAGGAGGTTACAGAGATAGAGAGGTGTGTAGGGGCTGGAGGAGGTTAAATGTATAGGGAGGGTTATAGTGGGGCTGGAGGATGTTACAGAGATAGGGAGGGTTGTAGGAGCGGGAGGAGGTTACAGAGATAGGGAGGGTTGTAGTGGGGCTGGAGGAGGTTACAGAGATAGGGAGGGGTGTAGGGGGCTGGAGGAGGTTACATAGATAAGGAGGGTTGTAGGGGCTGGAGGTGTTTACAGAGATAGGGAGGGGTGTAGGAGCGGGAGGAGGTTACAGAGATAGGGAGGGTTGTAGTGGGGCTGGAGGAGGTTACAGAGATAGGAAGGGGTGTAGGGGCTGGAGGAGTTACAGAGATAAGGAGGGTTGTAGGGGCTGGAGTGAGTTACAGAGATAGGGAGGGGTGTAGGAGCGGGAGGAGGTTACAGAGATAGGGAGGGTTGTAGGGTCTGGAGGAGGTTACAGAGATAGGGAGGGTTGTAGTGGGGCTGGAGGAGGTTACAGAGATAGGAATGGGTGTAGGGTTCTGGAGGAGTTTACAGAGATAAGGAGGTTTGTAGGGGCTGGATGTGTTTACAGAGATAGGGAGGGGTGTATGGGCTGGAGGAGGTTACTGAGATAGGGAGGGGTGTAGAGGCTGGAGGAGGTTACAGAGATAGTGAGGGTTGTATGGGCTGGAGGAGGATACAGAGATAGGAAGAGTTCTAGGGGCTGGAGTAGGTAATAGGGAGAGGCATGTTTTTAGAGGCTGGAGTTGGTTACAGAGATAGGGCGGTGTGTAGGAGCTGGGGGACGTTACAGAGATAGGGAGGGGTGTAGGGGCTGGAGGAGGTTACAGAGATAGGGAGCGGTGTAGGGGCTGGAGGAGGTTACAGAGATAGGGAGGGGTGTAGGGGCTGGAGGACGTTACAGAGATAGGGATTGTTGTAGGGGGCTGGAGGAGGTTACAGAGATAGGGAGGTTTGTAGGGGCTGGAGTAGGTTACAGAGATAGGGAGGGGTGTAGGGGCTGGAGGTGGTTACAGAGATAGTGCGGGGTGTAGGGTCTGGAGGAGGTTACAGAGATAGGGAGGGTTGCAGCAGCTGGAGGAGGTTACAGAGATAGGGAGGGGTGTAGGGGCTGGAGGATACAGAGATAGGGAGGGGTGTAGGGGCTGGAGGACGTTACAGAGATAGGGATTGTTGTAGGGGGCTGGAGGAGGTTACAGAGATAGGGAGGTTTGTAGGGGCTGGAGGAGGTTACAGAGATAGGGAGGGGTGTAGGGGCTGGAGGTGGTTACAGAGATAGGGAGGGGTGTAGGGGCTGGAGGTGGTTACAGAGATAGGGAGTGGTGTAGATGCCTGCGGAGGTTACAGAGATAGGGAGGGGTGTAGGAGCGGGAGGAGGTTACAGAGATAGGGAGGGTTGTAGTGGGGCTGGAGGAGGTAACAGAGATAGGGAGGGGTGTAGGGGCTGGAGGAGGTTACAGAGATAGGGAGGGGTGTAGGAGCGGGAGGAGGTAACAGAGATAGGGAGGGGTGTAGGGGCTTGAGGAGGTTACAGAGATAGGGAGGGGTGTAGGGACTGGAGGAGGTTACAGAGATAGGGAGAGGTGTAGGTGCTAGAGGAGATTACCGAGAAAGGAAGAGGTGTAGGGGCTGGAGTAGGTAACAGGGAGAGGCATTTTTTTAGGGTTACTGTGATAGGGAGGGTTGTCGGGTCTGTCTCTTCCTCTATCTCTATCTCTGTCCCTCTCTCTCTCTCTCTGACTGTTTCTTTCTCCCTCACTGTCTCTGTTACTTGATCCTAGCATCTTTCCCTTCATCCAACGCTACCTTTCTCTCTCTCTCTGTCTGACTCTCTCTGTCTCTTTCTGTATCTCCTTCTCTCTGTATCTCTCTTTGTATCTCTCTCTCTCTGTCTGACTCTCTGTCTTTTTCTGTATCTCCCTCTCTCTGTATTTCCCTCTCTCTGTATCTCTCTCTCTCTGTATCTCCCTCTCTCTGTATCTCTCTCTGTATCTCTCTCTCTCTGTATCTCCCTCTCTGTATCTCTCTCTCTCTGTATCTCTCTCTCTCTGTATCTCTCTCTCTTCTGTATCTCTCTCTCTCTGTATCTCCCTCTCTCTGTATCTCTCTCTGTATCTCTCTCTCTCTGTATCTCCCTCTCTGTATCTCTCTCTCTGTACCTCTCTCTCTCTGTATCTCCCTCTCTCTGTATCTCTCTCTGTATCTCTCTCTCTGTATTCCCTCTCTGTATCTCTCTCTCTGTATCTCTCTCTCTCTGTATCTCCCTCTCTCTGTATCTCCCTCTCTGTATCTCTCTCTCTCTGTATCTCTCTCTCTCTGTCTGACTCTCTCTGTCTCTCTCTGTATCTCTCTCTCTCTGTATCTCCCTCTCTGTATCTCTCTCTCTCTGTATCTCTCTCTCTCTGTATCTCCCTCTCTCTGTATCTCCCTCTCTGTATCTCTCTCTCTCTGTGTATCTCTCTCTCTCTGTCTGACTCTCTCTGTCTCTCTCTGTATCTCTCTCTCTCTGTATCTCCCTCTCTCTGTATCTCTCTCTCTCTGTATCTCCCTCTCTCTGTATCTCTCTCTCTGTGTGTCTCTCTCTCTCTCTGTATCTCCCTCTCTCTGTATCTCTCTCTGTATCTCTCTCTCTCTGTATCTCCCTCTCTGTATCTCTCTCTCTCTGTATCTCTCTCTCTCTGTATCTCCCTCTCCCTGTATCTCTCTCTGTATCTCTCTCTCTCTGTATCTCTCTCTCTCTGTATCTCCCTCTCTCTGTATCTCTCTCTGTATCTCTCTCTGTATCTCTCTCTCTCTGTATCTCCCTCTCTGTATCTCTCTCTCTCTGTATCTCTCTCTCTGTATCTCCCTCTCTCTGTATCTCCCTCTCTGTATCTCTCTCTCTCTGTATCTCTCTCTCTCTGTCTGACTCTCTCTCCCTCTGACTTTCTCTGTCTCTATCTGTATCTCTCTCTCTCTGTGTTTCTCTTTCTCTCTCTCTCACTCTCTCTCTGTTGCTCTATCCTAATTATTCATTCTATCAGTTGCTCTTTGCCTCTGTCTCTCTTTCTCACCTTCTCTCTCTCCCCTACGACTCTTTCTCTCTCCCTCGCTCTCTATCAGTCTATTTCCCTCTCTCTTTCGCAGCTGATCTCGGTCCCCTACTTCTCTCTCTCCATCTCTGTCTCCATCACTCTCTGTCTCTGTACTGTTTCTCTCTCTCACTCTCTGTCTGTTAGTTACTCTATCCCACTCATTCATTCTCTCAGTTGCTCTCTGAATCTATCTCTCATTCTCACCTTAGCTCTCTCCCGACCTCTCTCTCCCTGACCTCTCTCTCCCTGACATCTCTCTCCCTGACCTCTCTCTCCCTGACCTCTCTCTCCCTCACTCCCCGACCTCTCTCTCCCTGACCTCTCTCTCTCCCTGACATCTCTCTCCCCGACCTCTCTCTCCCTACCTCTCTCTCACTGACCTCTCTCTCCCTGACATCTCTCTCCCTGACATCTCTCTCCCCGACCTCTCTCTCCCCGACCTCTCTCTCCCCGACCTCTCTCTCCCTGACCTCTCACTCCCCGACCTCTCTCTCCCCGACCTCTCTCTCACTGTCCTCTCTCTCCCCGACCTCTCTCTCCCCGACCTCTCTCTCACTGACCTCTCACTCCCTGACCTCTATCTCCCTCACTCCCCGACCTCTCTCTCCCCAGCCTCCCTCTCCCCGACCTCCCTCTCCCTCACTCCCCGACCTCTCTGTCCCCGACCTCTCTCTCCCCAACCTCTCTCTTCCTGGCCTCTCTCTCCCTGGCCTCTCTCTCCCTGACCTCTCTCTCCCTGACCTCTCTCTCACTGACCTCTCTCTCCCTGACCTCTCTCTCCCTGACCTCTCTCTCCCTGACCTCTCTCTCACTGACCTCTCTCTCCCCGACCTCTCTCTCCCTGACCTCTCCCTGACCTCTCTCTCCCTGACCTCTCTCTCCCCGACCTCTCTCTCCCTGACCTCTCACTCCCTGACCTCTCTCTCTCTCCCCGACTGCTCTCTCCCTGACCTCTCTCTCCCCGACCTCTCTCTCCCTGACCTCTCTCTCCATGTCCTCTCTCTCCCCGACTGCTCTCTCCCTGACCTCTCTCTCCCCGACCTCTCTCTCACTGACCTCTCTCTCCCGGACCTCTCTCTCCCTGACCTCTCTCTCCCTGACCTCTCTCTACCCGACCTCTCTCTCCCTGACCTCTCTCTCTCCCTGACCTCTCTCCCCGACCTCTCTCTCCCTGACCTCTCTCTCCCTGACCTCTCTCTCCCCGACCTCTCTCTCCCTGACCTCTCTCTCCCTGACCTCTCTCTCTCCCTGACATCTCACTCCCTGACCTCTCTCTCCACGACCTCTCTCTCCCTGACCTCTCTCTCCCTGACCTCTCTCTCCCCGACCTCTCTCTCCCTGACCTCTCTCTCCCCGACCTCTCTCTCCCTGACCTCTCTCTCCCTGTCCTCTCACTCCCCGACCTCTCTCTCCCTGACCTCTCTCTCCCTGACTTCTCTCTCCCCGACCTCTCTCTCCCTGACCTCTCTCTCCCCGACCTCTCTCTCCCTGACCTCTCTCTGCCCGACCGCACTCTCCCTGACCTCTCCCTCCCCGACCTCTCTCTCCCTGACCTCTCTCTCCCCGACCTCTCTCTCACTGACCTCTCTCTCCCGGACCTCTCTCTCCCTGACCTCTCTCTCCATGACCTCTCTCCCTGACCTCTCTCTCTCTGACCTCTCTCCCTGACCTCTCTCTCCCTGACCTCTCCCTCCCCGACCTCTCTCTCCCTGACCTCTCTCTCCCGGACCTCTCTCGCCCTGACCTCTCTCTCCCTGACCTCTCTCTCCTCGAACTCTCTCTCCCTGACCTCTCTCTCTCCCTGACCTCTCTCTCCCCGACCTCTCTCTCCCTGACCTCTCTCTCCCTGACCTCTCTCTCTCCCTGACCTCTCACTCCCCGACCTCTCTCTCCCCGACCTCTCTCTCCCCGACCTCTCTCTCCCTGACCTCTCTTTCCCCGACCTCTCTCTCCCTGACCTCTCTCTCCCTGACCTCTCTCTCCCTGACCTCTCTCTCCCCGACCTCTCTCTCCCCGACCTCTCTCTCCCTGACCTCTCTCTCTCTGACCTCTCTCTCCCTGACCTCTCTCTCCCTGACCTCTCTCTCCCCCTGACCTCTCTCCCTGACCTCTCTCTCCCTGACCTCTCTCTCCCCGACCTCTCTCTCGCTCCCTGACCTCTCTCTCCCTGACCTCTCTCTCCCTGACCTCTCTCTCCCTGACCTCTCTCTCCCCGACCTCTCTCTCCCCAACCTCTCTCTCCCCGACCTCTCTCTCCCCAAACTCTCTCTCCCTGACCTCTCTCTCCCTGACCTCTCTCTCCCTGACCTCTCTCTCTCCCTGACCTCTCTGCCTGACCTCTCTCTCCCTGACCTCTCTCTCCCTGACCTCTCTCTCGCTCCCTGACCTCTCTCTCCCTGACCTCTCTCTCCCTGACCTCTCTCTCCCTGACCTCTATCTCACTGACCTCTCTCTCCCTGTCCTCTCTCTCCCCGACCTCTCTCTCCCCGACCTCTCTCTCACTGACCTCTCTCTCCCGGACCTCTCTCTCTCTGACCTCTCTCCCTGACCTCTCTCTCCCTGACCTCTCCCTCCCCGACCTCTCTCTCCCTGACCTCTCTCTCCCCGACCTCTCACTCACTGACCTCTCTCTCCCGGACCTCTCTCTCCCTGACCTCTCTCTCCCTGACCTGTCTATCCACGGCCTCTCTCTCCCTGACCTCTCTCTCTCCCTGACCTCTCTCTCCCCGACCTCTCTCTCCCTGACCTCTCTCTCCTTGACCTCTCTCTCTCCCTGACCTCTCTCTCCCTGACCTCTCTCTCCCCGACCTCTCTCTCACTGACCTCTCTCTCCCGGACCTCTCTCTCTCTGACCTCTCTCCCTGACCTCTCTCTCCCTGACCTCTCCCTCCCCGACCTCTCTCTCCCTGACCTCTCTCTCCCCGACCTCTCACTCACTGACCTCTCTCTCCCGGACCTCTCTCTCCCTGACCTCTCTCTCCCTGACCTGTCTATCCACGGCCTCTCTCTCCCTGACCTCTCTCTCTCCCTGACCTCTCTCTCCCCGACCTCTCTCTCCCTGACCTCTCTCTCCCTGACCTCTCTCTCTCCCTGACCTCTCACTCCCCGACCTCTCTCTCCCCGACCTCTCTCTCCCCGACCTCTCTCTGCGTGACCTCTCTCTCCCCGACCTCTCTCTCCCTGACCTCTCTCTCCCTGACCTCTCTCTCCCTGACCTCTCTCTCCTCGACCTCCCTCTCCCCGACCTCTCTCTCCCTGACCTCTCTCTCCCTGACCTCTCTCTCCCCGACCTCTCTCTCCCTGACCTCTCTCTCCCTGACCTCTCTCTCTCCCTGACCTCTCTCCCTGACCTCTCTCTCCCTGACCACTCTCTCCCTGACCTCTCTCTCCCCGACCTCTCTCTCGCTTCCTGACCTCTCTCTCCCTGACCTCTCTCTCCCTGACCTCTCTCTCCCTGACCTCTCTCTCCCTGACCTCTCTCTCTCCCGGACCTCTCACTCCCCGACCTCTCTCTCCCCGACCTCTCTCTCCCCGACCTCTCTCTCCCTGACCTCTCTCTCCCTGACCTCTCTCTCCCCGACCTCTCTCTCCCTGACCTCTCTCTCCCTGTCCTCTCACTCCCCGACCTCTCTCTCCCTGACCTCTCTCTCCCTGACTTCTCTCTCCCCGACCTCTCTCTCCCTGACCTCTCTCTCCCCGACCTCTCTCTCCCTGACCTCTCTCTCCCCGACCGCTCTCTCCCTGACCTCTCCCTCCCCGACCTCTCTCTCCCTGACCTCTCTCTCCCCGACCTCTCTCTCACTGAACTCTCTCTCCCGGACCTCTCTCTCCCTGACCTCTCTCTCCCTGACCTCTCTCCCTGACCTCTCTCTCTCTGACCTCTCTCCCTGACCTCTCTCTCCCTGACCTCTCCCTCCCCGACCTCTCTCTCCACGACCTCTCTCTCCCCAACCTCTCTCTCCCTGACCTCTCTCTCCCTGACCTCTCCCTCCCCGACCTCTCTCTCCACGACCTCTCTCTCCCTGACCTCTCTCTCCCTGACCTCTCTCTCCCTGACCTCTCACTCCCCGACCTCTCTCTCCCCGACCTCTCTCTCACTGTCCTCTCTCTCCCCGACCTCTCTCTCCCCGACCTCTCTCTCCCTGACCTCTCTCTCCCCGACCTCTCTCTCCCTGACCTCTCTCTCCCTGTCCTCTCACTCCCCGACCTCTCTCTCCCTGACCTCTCTCTCCCTGACTTCTCTCTCCCCGACCTCTCTCTCCCTGACCTCTCTCTCCCCGACCTCTCTCTCCCTGACCTCTCTCTCCCCGACCGCACTCTCCCTGACCTCTCCCTCCCCGACCTCTCTCTCCCTGACCTCTCTCTCCCCGACCTCTCTCTCACTGACCTCTCTCTCCCGGACCTCTCTCTCCCTGACCTCTCTCTCCCTGACCTCTCTCCCTGACCTCTCTCTCTCTGACCTCTCTCCCTGACCTCTCTCTCCCTGACCTCTCCCTCCCCGACCTCTCTCTCCCTGACCTCTCTCTCCCGGACCTCTCTCGCCCTGACCTCTCTCTCCCTGACCTCTCTCTCCTCGAACTCTCTCTCCCTGACCTCTCTCTCTCCCTGACCTCTCTCTCCCCCGACCTCTCTCTCCCTGACCTCTCTCTCCCTGACCTCTCTCTCTCCCTGACCTCTCACTCCCCGACCTCTCTCTCCCCGACCTCTCTCTCCCCGACCTCTCTCTCCCTGACCTCTCTTTCCCCGACCTCTCTCTCCCTGACCTCTCTCTCCCTGACCTCTCTCTCCCTGACCTCTCTCTCCCCGACCTCTCTCTCCCCGACCTCTCTCTCCCTGACCTCTCTCTCTCTGACCTCTCTCTCCCTGACCTCTCTCTCCCTGACCTCTCTCTCCCCCTGACCTCTCTCCCTGACCTCTCTCTCCCTGACCTCTCTCTCCCCGACCTCTCTCTCGCTCCCTGACCTCTCTCTCCCTGACCTCTCTCTCCCTGACCTCTCTCTCCCTGACCTCTCTCTCCCCGACCTCTCTCTCCCCAACCTCTCTCTCCCCCGACCTCTCTCTCCCCCAAACTCTCTCTCCCTGACCTCCTCTCTCCCTGACCTCTCTCTCTCCCTGACCTCTCTGCCTGACCTCATCTCTCCCTGACCTCTCTCTCCCTGACCTCTCTCTCGCTCCCTGACCTCTCTCTCCCTGACCTCTCTCTCCCTGACCTCTCTCTCCCTGACCTCTATCTCACTGACCTCTCTCTCCCTGTCCTCTCTCTCCCCGACCTCTCTCTCCCCCGACCTCTCTCTCACTGACCTCTCTCTCCCGGACCTCTCTCTCTCTGACCTCTCTCCCTGACCTCTCTCTCCCTGACCTCTCCCTCCCCGACCTCTCTCTCCCTGACCTCTCTCTCCCCGACCTCTCACTCACTGACCTCTCTCTCCCGGACCTCTCTCTCCCTGACCTCTCTCTCCCTGACCTGTCTATCCCACGGCCTCTCTCTCCCTGACCTCTCTCTCTCCCTGACCTCTCTCTCCCCGACCTCTCTCTCCCTGACCTCTCTCTCCTTGACCTCTCTCTCTCCCTGACCTCTCTCTCCCTGACCTCTCTCCTCCCCGACCTCTCTCTCACTGACCTCTCTCTCCCGGACCTCTCTCTCTCTGACCTCTCTCCCTGACCTCTCTCTCCTGACCTCTCCCTCCCCGACCTCTCTCTCCCTGACCTCTCTCTCCCCGACCTCTCACTCACTGACCTCTCTCTCCCGGACCTCTCTCTCCCTGACCTCTCTCTCCCTGACCTGTCTATCCACGGCCTCTCTCTCCCTGACCTCTCTCTCTCCCTGACCTCTCTCTCCCCGACCTCTCTCTCCCTGACCTCTCTCTCCCTGACCTCTCTCTCTCCCTGACCTCTCACTCCCCGACCTCTCTCTCCCCGACCTCTCTCTCCCCCGACCTCTCTCTGCGTGACCTCTCTCTCCCCGACCTCTCTCTCCCTGACCTCTCTCTCCCTGACCTCTCTCTCCCTGACCTCTCTCTCCTCGACCTCCCTCTCCCCGACCTCTCTCTCCCTGACCTCTCTCTCCCTGACCCTCTCTCTCCCCGACCTCTCTCTCCCTGACCTCTCTCTCCCTGACCTCTCTCTCCCTGACCACCTCTCTCCCTGACCTCTCTCTCCCCGACCTCTCTCTCGCTTCCTGACCTCTCTCTCCCTGACCTCTCTCTCCCTGACCTCTCTCTCCCTGACCTCTCTCTCCCTGACCTCTCTCTCTCCCGGACCTCTCACTCCCCGACCTCTCTCTCCCCCGACCTCTCTCTCCCCGACCTCTCTCTCCCTGACCTCTCTCTCCCTGACCTCTCTCTCCCCGACCTCTCTCTCCCTGACCTCTCTCTCCATGTCCTCTCACTCCCCGACCTCTCTCTCCCTGACCTCTCTCTCCCTGACTTCTCTCTCCCCGACCTCTCTCTCCCTGACCTCTCTCTCCCCGACCTCTCTCTCCCTGACCTCTCTCTCCCCGACCGCTCTCTCCCTGACCTCTCCCTCCCCGACCTCTCTCTCCCTGACCTCTCTCTCCCCGACCTCTCTCTCACTGACCTCTCTCTCCCGGACCTCTCTCTCCCTGACCTCTCTCTCCCTGACCTCTCTCCCTGACCTCTCTCTCTCTGACCTCTCTCCCTGACCTCTCTCTCCCTGACCTCTCCCTCCCCGACCTCTCTCTCCACGACCTCTCTCTCCCCAACCTCTCTCTCCCTGACCTCTCTCTCCCTGACCTCTCCCTCCCCGACCTCTCTCTCCACGACCTCTCTCTCCCTGACCTCTCTCTCCCTGACCTCTCTCTCCCTGACCTCTCACTCCCCCGACCTCTCTCTCCCCGACCTCTCTCTCACTGTCCTCTCTCTCCCCGACCTCTCTCTCCCCGACCTCTCTCTCACTGACCTCTCACTCCCTGACCTCTATCTCCCTCACTCCCCGACCTCTCTCTCCCCAGCCTCCCTCTCCCCGACCTCCCTCTCCCTCACTCCCCGACCTCTCTGTCCCCGACCTCTCTCTCCCCAACCTCTCTCTTCCTGGCCTCTCTCTCCCTGGCCTCTCTCTCCCTGACCTCTCTCTCCCTGACCTCTCTCTCACTGACCTCTCTCTCCCCAACCTCTCTCTCCCTGACCTCTCTCTCCCTGACCTCTCTCTCACTGACCTCTCTCTCCCCGACCTCTCTCTCCCTGACCTCTCCCTGACCTCTCTCTCCCTGACCTCTCTCTCCCCGACCTCTCTCTCCCTGACCTCTCACTCCCTGACCTCTCTCTCTCTCCCCGACTGCTCTCTCCCCTGACCTCTCTCTCCCCGACCCTCCTCTCTCCCTGACCTCTCTCTCCATGTCCTCTCTCTCCCCGACTGCTCTCTCCCTGACCTCTCTCTCCCCGACCTCTCTCTCACTGACCTCTCTCCTCCCGGACCTCTCTCTCCCTGACCTCTCTCTCCCTGACCTCTCTCTACCCGACCTCTCTCTCCCTGACCTCTCTCTCTCCCTGACCTCTCTCCCCGACCTCTCTCTCCCTGACCTCTCTCTCCCTGACCTCTCTCTCCCCGACCTCTCTCTCCCTGACCTCTCTCTCCCTGACCTCCTCTCTCTCCCTGACATCTCACTCCCTGACCTCTCCCTCCACGACCTCTCTCTCCCTGACCTCTCTCTCCCTGACCTCTCTCTCCCCGACCTCTCTCTCCCTGACCTCTCTCTCCCCGACCTCTCTCTCCCTGACCTCTCTCTCCCTGTCCTCTCACTCACTCCCGACCTCTCTCTCCCTGACCTCTCTCTCCCTGACTTCTCTCTCTCCCCGACCCTCTCTCTCCCTGACCTCTCTCTCCCCCGACCTCTCTCTCCCTGACCTCTCTCTCCCCGACCGCACTCTCCCTGACCTCTCCCTCCCCGACCTCTCTCTCCCTGACCTCTCTCTCCCCCGACCTCTCTCTCACTGACCTCTCTCTCCCGGACCTCTCTCTCCCTGACCTCTCTCTCCCTGACCTCTCTCCCCTGACCTCTCTCTCTCTGACCTCTCTCCCTGACCTCTCTCTCCCTGACCTCTCCCTCCCCGACCTCTCTCTCCCTGACCTCTCTCTCCCGGACCTCTCTCGCCCCTGACCTCTCTCTCCCTGACCTCTCTCTCCTCGAACTCTCTCTCCCTGACCTCTCTCTCTCCCTGACCTCTCTCTCCCCGACCTCTCTCTCCCTGACCTCTCTCTCCCTGACCTCTCTCTCTCCCTGACCTCTCACTCCCCGACCTCTCTCTCCCCGACCTCTCTCTCCCCGACCTCTCTCTCCCTGACCTCTCTTTCCCCGACCTCTCTCTCCCTGACCTCTCTCTCCCTGACCTCTCTCTCCCTGACCTCTCTCTCCCCGACCTCTCTCTCCCCGACCTCTCTCTCCCTGACCTCTCTCTCTCTGACCTCTCTCTCCCTGACCTCTCTCTCCCTGACCTCTCTCTCCCCCTGACCTCTCTCCCTGACCTCTCTCTCCCTGACCTCTCTCTCCCCGACCTCTCTCTCGCTCCCTGACCTCTCTCTCCCTGACCTCTCTCTCCCTGACCTCTCTCTCCCTGACCTCTCTCTCCCCGACCTCTCTCTCCCCAACCTCTCTCTCCCCGACCTCTCTCTCTCCCCAAACTCTCTCTCCCTGACCTCTCTCTCCCTGACCTCTCTCTCTCCCTGACCTCTCTGCCTGACCTCTCTCTCCCTGACCTCTCTCTCCCTGACCTCTCTCTCGCTCCCTGACCTCTCTCTCCCTGACCCTCTCTCTCCCTGACCTCTCCTCTCCTGACCTCTATCTCACTGACCTCTCTCTCCCTGTCCTCTCTCTCCCCGACCTCTCTCTCCCCGACCTCTCTCTCACTGACCTCTCTCTCCCGGACCTCTCTCTCTCTGACCTCTCTCCCTGACCTCTCTCTCCCTGACCTCTCCCTCCCCGACCTCTCTCTCCCTGACCTCTCCTCTCCCCGACCTCTCACTCACTGACCTCTCTCTCCCCGGACCTCTCTCTCCCTGACCTCTCTCTCCCTGACCTGTCTATCCACGGCCTCTCTCTCCCTGACCTCTCTCTCTCCCTGACCTCTCTCTCCCCGACCTCTCTCTCCCTGACCTCTCTCTCCTTGACCTCTCTCTCTCCCTGACCTCTCTCTCCCTGACCTCTCTCTCC
>JANJGN010001107.1:47500-52500 GCA_026770705.1 Isurus oxyrinchus
GACCTCTCTCTCCCCGGCCTCTCTCTCCCTGACCTCTCTCTCCCTGACCTCTCTCTCCCCGACCTCTCTCTCCCTGCCCTCTCTCTCCCCGACCTCTCTCTCCCCTGACCTCTCTCTCTCCCCCGACCTCTCTCTCCCCGACCTCGCTCTCTCCCCGACCTCTCTCTCCCCGACCTCTCTCTCCCTGACCTCTCTCTCCCCGACCTCTCTCTCCCCGACCTCTCTCCTCCCCCGACCTCTCTCTCCCTGACCTCTCTCTCCCTGACCTCTCTCTCTCCCCGACCTCTCTCTCCCTGACCTCTCTCTCCCTGACCTCTCTCTCCCTGACCTCTCTCTCCCTGACCTCTCTCTCTCCCTGACCTCTCTCTCCCTGACCTCTCTCTCCCCCGACCTCTCTCTCCCTGACCTCTCTCTCCCTGACCTCTCTCTCACTGACATCTCTCTCTCCCTGACCTCACTCTCTCCCTGACCTCTCTCTCCCTGACCTCTCTCTCACTGACCTCTCTCCCTCCCTGACCTCTCTCTCACTGACCTCTCTCTCCCCGACCTCTCTCTCCCCAACCTCTCTCTCCCTTACCTCTCTCCCTGACCTCTCTCTCCCTGCCCTCTCTCTCCCTGACCTCTCTATCCCTGACCTCTCTCTCCCCGACCTCTCTCACCCCGACCTCTCTCTCCTGATCTCTCTCTCCCCAGCCTCTCTCTCCCCGACCTCTCTCTCCCTGACCTCTCTCTCTCCCCCGACCTCTCTCTCCCTGACCTCTCTCTCCCTGACCTCTCTCTCTCCCTGACCTCTCTCTCCCCGACCTCTCCCTCCCTGACCTCTCTCTCCCTGACCTCTCTCTCTCCCTGACCTCTCTCTCCCTGACCTCTCTCTCCCCGACCTCTCTCTCCCCCGACCTCTCTCTCCCTGACCTCTCTCTCCCCCGACCTCTCTCTCTCCCCGACCTCTCTCTCTCTCTCTCTTCCCTATCTTGTTCTCCTGATCCAGAGTTCAGCCTAGGCGTTCCCCACCTCCCACACGTTCCACTCTCCCTGATACCCCTGCCCGCTCGGGGGCTGCGGTCCCGAGGGTCCGGAGGATGCCAGTCTCCGGGAGCGCATTGCCGACGCGGAGCCACAGTCCTGGGAGAAAGCCCGGAAGGTTCCGAATGCTAGACGCTGACTCCCTGCGAGGTTAGAGCCACAGCAGACTGGAGAGACGTGCAGCCGCTGGGAGGACAGGTGAGGTAGAGCGGGGGACAGGTGGGGTGATAAATAGAAGCTGTAAACAGAGACGCTGGTGCACACACACACACACACACACACACTGCCTGGCCAGCGGAGATAAGGGACAATGACAGAGGCAGCACACAAAGCACACAGAGTCCTGCATTGTCTCAAAGCAAATGGAGAACAAGTGGGACAGGGAGGCTGTGCGGAGGGAGCTGTCTTCACTGCACATTCACTTCCATGTTCATTCACTCAGGGGCTGTGGGTCTCACCCACGTCAACCAGGGCTGTGAGGGAGAGCGCAACAGTCACAGAGACACACTCACACACACACACAGACACACACACACACTCACACACTCACACACACACACACACACACACACACACACACACTGCCTGGCCAACGGAGATAAGGACAATGACAGAGGCAGCACACAAAGCACACAGAGTCCTGCATTGTCTCAAAGCAAATGGAGAACAAGTGGGACAGGGAGGCTGTGCGGAGGGCGCTGTCTTCACTGCACATTCACTTCCATGTTCATTCATTCAGGGGCTGTGGGTCTCACCCACGTCAACCAGGGCTGTGAGGGAGAGCGCAACAGTCACAGAGACACACACACACACACACACACACACACACACACTCACACACACACTCACACACACACACACACACACACACACACACACACACACACTCACACACACACACACACACACACACACACACACACTCACACTCACACACACAGATTCACCCTCATAAACCCTCACAAACACACACACACACACTCACACACACAGAGATACAGAGATAGGGAGGGGTTTAGGGGCTGGAGTATGTTACAGAGATAGGGAGGGGTGTAGGGGCTGGTGTTGGTTACAGAGATAGGTTGGTGTGTAAGAGCTGGTGGACATTACAGAGATAGGGAGGGGTGTAGCGGCTGGAGGACGTTGCAGAGATAGGGAGGGGTGTAGGGGGCTGGAGCAGGTTACCGAGATAGGGAGGGGTGTAGGGGCTGGAGTTTGGTTGCAGAGATTGGAAGAGTTGTAGGGGCTTGAGGACGTTACAGTGATAGGGAGGGTTGTAGGGGGCAGGAGGTGGTTATAGAGATAGGGAGGGGTGTAGGGGCTGGAGGAGGTTACAGAGACAGGGAGGGGTGTAGGGGCTGGAGGAGGTTACAGAGATAGGGAGGGGTGTAGGGGCTGGAGGAGGTTACAGAGATAGGGAGGGGTGTAGGGGCTGGAGGAGGTTACAGAGATAGGGAGGTGTGTAGGGGCTGGAGGAGGTTACAGAGATAGGGAGGGGTGTAGGTGCTGGAGGAGGTTACAGAGATAGGGAGGGGTGTAGGGGTTGGAGGAGGTTACAGAGATAGGGAGGGGTGTAGGGGCTGGAGGAGGTTACAGAGATAGGGAGGGGTGTAGGGGCTGGAGGAGGTTACAGAGATAGTGAGGGGTGTAGGGGCTGGAGGAGGTTACAGAGATAGGGAGGGGTGTAGGAGCTAGAGGAGGTTACAGAGATAGGGAGGGTGTAGGGGTTGGAGGAGGTTACAGAGATAGGGAGGGGTGTAGGGGCTGGAGGAGGTTACAGAGATAGGGAGGGGTGTAGGGGCTGGAGGAGTTTACAGAGATAGGGAGGGGTGTAGGGGCTGGAGGAGGTTACAGAGATAGGGAGGGGGTGTAGGGACTGGAGGAGGTTACAGAGATAGGGAGGGGTGTAGGAGCTAGAGGAGGTTACTGAGATAGGGAGGGGTGTCGGGTCTGTCTCTTCCTCTATCTCTTTCTCTGTCCCTCTCTCTCTCTCTGACTGTTTCTTTCTCCCTCACTGTCTCTGTTACTTGATCCTAGCATCTTTCCCTTCATCCCAACGCTACCTTTCTCTCTCTCTCTGTCTGACTCTCTCTGTCTCTTTCTGTATCTCTCTCTCTCTGTATCTCTCTCTCTCTGTATCTCCCTCTCTCTGTATCTCCCTCTCTCTGTATCTCTCTCTCTCTGTCTGACTCTCTCTGTCTCTTTCTGTATCTCATTGTCTCTGTATCTCTCTCTCTGTATCTCTCTCTCTCTGTCTGACTCTCTCTGTATCTCTCTCTGTATCTCTTTCTCTGTATCTCTCTCTCTCTGTATCTCCCTCTCTCTGTATCTCTCTCTCTGTATCTCCCTCTCTCTGTATCTCTCTCTGTATCTCCCTCTCTCTGTATCTCCCTCTCTCTGTATCTCCCTCTCTCTGTATCTCTCTCTGTATCTCCCTCTCTCTGTATCTCCCTCTCTCTGTATCTCTCTCTGTATCTCCCTCTCTCGGTATCTCTCTCTC
Source organism: Isurus oxyrinchus (assembly GCA_026770705.1). Lineage (NCBI taxonomy): Eukaryota > Metazoa > Chordata > Chondrichthyes > Lamniformes > Lamnidae > Isurus > Isurus oxyrinchus. Next base: position 51,024 of record JANJGN010001107.1, read on the forward strand.
TCTGTATCTCTCTCTCTCTGTATCTCCCTCTCTGTATCTCTCTCTCTCTGTATCTCCCTCTCTCTGTCTCTATCTGTATCTCTCTCTCTCTGTGTTTCGCTTTCTCTCTCTCTCACTCTCTGTCTGTTGCTCTATCCTAATTATTCATTCTATCAGTTGCTCTTTGCCTCTGTCTCTCTTTCTCACCTTCTCTCTCTCCCCTACGACTCTTTCTCTCTCCCTCGCTCTCTATCAGTCTCTTTCCCTCTCTCTTTCGCAGCTGATCTCGCTCCCCTACTTCTCTCTCTCCATCTCTGTCTCCCTCACTCTCTGTCTCTGTACTGTTTCTCTCTCTCACTCTCTGTCTGTTAGTTACTCTATCCCACTCATTCATTCTCTCAGTTGCTCTCTGAATCTATCTCTCATTCTCACCTTAGCTCTCTCCCGACCTCTCACTCCCTGACCTCTCTCTCCCTGACCTCTCTCTCCCCGACCTCTCTCGCCCTGACCTCTCTCTCCCTGACCTCTCTCTCCCTGACCTCTCTCTCCCTACCTCTCTCTCACTGACCTCTCTCTCCCTGACCTCTCTCTCTCCCTGACCTCTCTCTCCCTGACCTCTCTCTCCCTGACCTCTCTCTCCCCGACCTCTCTCTCCCTGACCTCTCTCTCCCTGACCTCTCTCTCCCTGACCTCTCTCTCCCTGACCTCTCTCTCCCCGACCTCTCTCTCACTGACCTCTCTCTCCCTGACCTCTCTCTCCCCGACCTCTCTCTCCCTGACCTCTCTCTCACTGACCTCTCTCTCCCCGACCTCTCTCTCCCCGACCTCTCTCTCCCTGACCTCTCTCTCCCTCACTCCCCGACCTCTCTCTCCCCAGCCTCCCTCTCCCCGACCTCTCTCTCCCCAACCTCTATCTCCCTGACCTCACTCTCCCTGACCTCTCTCTCCCCGACCTCTATCTCCCTGACCTCACTCTCCCTGACCTCTCTCTCCCCGACCTCTCTCTTCCTGACCTCTCTCTCCCTGACCTCTATCTCCCTGACCTCTCTCTCCCTGACCTCTCTCTCCCTGCCCTCTCTCTCCCCGACCTCTCTCTCCCTGACCTCTCTCTCCCTGACCTCTCTCTGCCTGAACTCTCTCTCTCCGTGACCTCTCTCCCTGACCTCTCTCTCCCCGACCTCTCTCTCCCTGACCTCTCTCTCTCCCTGACCTCTCTCTCTGACCTCTCTCTCCCTGACCTCTCTCTCCCTGACCTCTCTCTCCCCGACCTCTCTCTCCCCGGCCTCTCTCTCCCCGACCTCTCTCTCCCTGACCTCTCTCTCCCTGATCTCTCTTTCCCCGACCTCTCTCTCCCTGACCTCTCTCTCTGACCTCTCTCCCTGACCTCTCTCTCCCTGACCTCTCTCTCACTGACCTCTCTCTCCCCGACCTCTGTCTCCCCGACCTCTCTCTCCCTGACCTCTCTCTCCCCGACCTCTCTTTCCCCGACCTCTCTCTC